>JACXGK010000239.1:0-133153 GCA_016801125.1 Novumbra hubbsi
GGCTTACACCGTTCGGCGCCTCCTGAGCGTCCGTCCTCGTGGCCGGGGTTTCCAGTACCTGGTTGACTGGGAGGGGTATGGCCCTGAGGAGCGAAGCTGGGTTCCCGCTAGAGCCATCTTGGACCCAGCCCTCATAGCCGATTTTCGCCGCCGCCATCCCGGTCAACCAGGTGTGGTCCCAGGTAGGTCGCCGGGTGGCTCCCCTAGGTGAGGGGGTTCTGTCACACCCTGATACCATACACCTGTCTTACCTCATGTCGTCTCCGCCCCCACCAGGTGTCTCCCATGTTCTCATCAGTCCTGGTGTATATATTCCTGGTGTCTCCTTGTTCCTGTTGCCAGTTCGTCTTGTGTGTTACGTCATGTCGATCCGCCCCCTTGTATTCCCGGTTCTGTTCTGGTCTGTTCCTAGTTCGATTGTCCGTGTACCGAACCTCTGCCTGCCATCTCGACCATTGCTCCCGTCTACCGTCCGTCTGTACTACAACCGAGTCTGCCCGTGTACCGAACCTCTGCCTGCCCGACTACGATTACTCCAGCCTGCTGTTCAGCCTTCGGGACCCCTGTCATATCCACCCGTCATCGTCTGCACTTGGGTCCACTCCCTGAGTTGTGACACTGTGTCAGATAGCGTGTTTTACTGAGCACAGTGTCCTTGCCTCAATCTCGAGGCCATGGACCTATAATGTCTACTTCATCCGTATAATATTAAACTTACCCATAACTAAAATATCATTACATATTTCACACTGTCAACAGTACAACAGTACAATATTAAGCTAAATCATCAATGAAGAACATTCAGATTTCACAGCATGGCGAAACCAAAAGCAGACATCTTGAACGAAATGGTGATTTATTCCACAGAACACGAAAAACGAACTACACAGCTAACAAAACAAAAGGTGCTGGAGTAAACAGCATACAAACGGAACGTTGGATATACATAAAACAAACTGCGAACTTATGAAACGAAAGGTGTAGCGTATCCACATGAAAAGGGAATAAAACAAGACAAACCGTGAGCGTTGTGACTAACAAACAATCAACCACACGTGCCTGTATGCACTCCCGACAATGTCTGGGCATGCTCTTGATGAGACTGTGGTTGGTGTCCTAGGAGATCTACTCCCAGACCAAAGTCTGGGTATCAGTGAGCTCCTGGATAGTAAGTGGCACTACTCTGCAGAGTTGGATGCACTGATACATAACGTCCCAGAGGTTCCCAAATGGATTCGGGTCTAAGGACCGTAAGGGGCAGTCAATGGCATCAATGTCTTTATCGTCCAAAACTTGCCTACACATTCTGGCCACATGATCGTTGACATTTTCCTGCACCAACAGGAACCCAGGGCCCACTGCACTAGCGTAAGGTCTGAAGTGTCTGAAGATTTTATCCCGGTAACTAACAGCAGTCAGGGTACCGTTGACTAGCACGTAAAGGTCTATGCAACCCTCTAAGCATCACAGGTCCCACACCAGATTGCATCTTTAAAGGTGAATAAAACTAAACAGAGAGCAACATTTCTGTAGCTGAAAGGACTAGGTGTCCAGGCTTGGCAGAATTGTCACTGCATGACTGTGTATGGCTATATGTTATGTATGTAATGCCTTTTCTGAGCCATCAGTAGCATAAAGACTCTTACGTAATCATGCTCAATTCAAATTAAAAGTGTGAGAAAGCTGAGAGAACAAGCATTGCTAAAGAACAGGGATTATCTTGCAGACTTCAAAGCTACTAATATAGATGTGTATATCTGTTTGTGGGATTATAGAGATATGAAAGAATGAGAATATATTAGTTTATTTCTTCTGCTTCTATGTCCCGCTGTAACACCTCCAAACATTGGGTTCAGGCTTTATGTGTGTGTTTGTTTCTATGTTTATTTGTACAAACCTGTTTCCAGAAAAGTTGGGATGTTACATAAAAAAATAAAAAATAATAAATGCAATGATGTGCAAATCTTTTAATAAGTTTGGACATGGGCATGTTTACCAGTGTGTTGCATTACCTTCTATTTTTACAACACTGTAAGCGTTTAGGTTGTTGTTCCATCGTTTTAATGAGATTGTATACCATAGATGATGAGATCCCCAAACTATTTGCAATTTTACATTGTGATTCGTTATTCTTGAATTGTGGCACTATTTTCCTGCGCTGTCTTTCACAGAGTGATGAACCCTTCCCCATTCTTACTTCTCCCCAGTCACACCTTCAGCTGCAGCGGCACCCTCTCCTCGCTCGTCTGCGTTACAGCAGTCCATGTCACTGGCTTACTAAGCAACCACAGTCTTTCACTCACATCTTGAACATACCTAAGCCATTGATTTCAACTGCCTGCTAACAATTAATCTATTAGGCGGAGCTTATATATTGCATTGTCTTTCATTTAAAGTTTTTGGGGTATTGTGTATATACAAGTATATGTTTTGCTGGTACATCAGATCTTTTTTGTTAAGAACAGCTTTACTGCCTATGCAGTCCTTGGTTTTTTGATTTGTTCAAATAAGCACTTTTTCTTTGATTCTGCAACTAGTTTACGTCACTCAACTTTCACGTGACAGAATACCCCACCCAAAATGGAAGCCAGCGGAACCGTGAACCTGTCAGGGTTAGTGGACCGGTTACAAAATCATGGTGAGGGTTTGGCCAGTCTGGAGGCAGCACAAGAACAAGACTGTCAAGCAATGCAAGAGCTTACCAGAGCGAAGATCTTCAGCCCATCTCCGCGGCACTTGTCAGACCAGGCAGCCGCAACCCCTCAAGCAGATGCCTCAGGAGGACATTAATGGTTCTGGAGAAACACAATGGACAGGTCCAACAGTGCTTGGTATTTTGTACTGCAAATGGATGTGTACCTCACCCACACTACTTGAGGTTCTTCCAAAAGGGACAACACCAATGCATTCATCTTGTGCCTGAACAAAAATGCTCTGGATTGGGTGACAGCTGTCTGAAACCAGAGTCTGAGCTGGACAGCTACTAGGACTTTAAAAGACTGTTCCGGTCCATTTTTTACCATCTTCCTGAGGGAAGAGAGCCTGGAGAGAGACTATTGAAGATGCGTCAGGGTATCAGGACCGTCTCTGAGTATGCCCTGGAATTCCGGAAGATGCCTGCTGACTCAGGCTGAAATAAGCTAGGCGTTATTAATGTCTTCTGGCTGGGTTTGCCTGCAGTGATCACCAACTCACCCCAAAAACCTCCAGCGCTTGAGGGGAAGACCATGCAGGCTCCGCTTTTGCTATTTTTTCTATCCTCTCCACCAGTGCCCATGGAACTAGGGTCTACAATGCTTCATGGAGCAGAGAAGGATCATATGAGATGGCAGCAGGTTTGTTGTCTAAATTGTGGCCAACTGGGACACATTTCACACAACTGCACTGTAAGGAAGGTGTGAGGAGGCGACAAGTGCGTCACCCCTGTGACCACTGAGGTAGGGGGGCCTACCTTGTAGTGCCCTCAGTTTCCATGGTAAAGCCTCTATACAATTCACTGACTACCCTGTCTCTCCCTACCCCTTAGCCATTGCAGAGTCAGGGCGGCAGGAAACTTTGTTGACAGGGCTCTAGTCGTCAAGTTACACATTCCACTTCTGCGTTTGCTAGCTCCCTTTCCAGTCACTGCCCTAGACAGCCAGCCATTAGGGACAGGTGTGTTCAACGAGGTCACTGTCCCTGTCACTATGACTAAAGTTCTCTAGACCTTCATCAATGGGATCTTTAGTGACATGTTGAGTCGAGATGTGTACATCCATTATGCCTTTGTGTATTCAACTACACAGATTCAACATGTCTCTCTAGTGCGCGAGGTGCTGGAGCGACTGTTGGAGCATGAGATTTTCGTTAAGACTGAGAAGTGCTTGTTTTTCCTAGTTTTCTTCCTAGGGTGGAGATGGAGGCACAATGCTGTGCTGTGTGCAACTGGCCCGTCCCCACATCAGTAAAGGCATTGCAAAGGTTTCGGGGGAATCTGTACCGGAGACTCATCAGGAACTTCAGCTCGGTGGCAGCTGCCCTTGTGTCATTACCAAAAGGGGCTCCGGTTAAGATACAGTGGGACAACAGCGCAGATCTGGCTTTCCGGCTCCTGTGCTGGTTCACCCGGACCTGTCACTGCTTTTGTCATGGAGGTGGATGCGTCAGATGTGGACCCCCTCCCAAACTTTGACCCTCTCCCAAGCATTGCACCTGTGTCTAACTTTCCCAGAAGTTGACCGTGGCAAAGAGGAATTATAGCGTGCGTAGACCTGGACCTGCTAGCCGTAAAAAAGGCACTGTTGTGGAGGCACAGGCTTGAGGGGCTAAACACCCCTTCCTCGTGTGGACGGACCACCATAACCTGGAAAACATCAGAGCAGCGAAGCGAGGCCAGGTGGGCATCCCGTTTTCATTTAATCTCCTTTAGACCTAGAACCAAGAACAAGAAGACTGATGCGAAGGCTGATGCGAGATGAACAGCCCATCATACGTTGGGTTTGGATGTTGAGGTCCGGTGGGCTTGCACACTGAACCCTATTTGCACTTATATGTTTTGGGCCACCTCCTGTTATGGGCACATACCTCTCAAGTGTCAAGACATCAGGGTATCAGCCAGGCCCCCCCCTGGCGAGGGATGTTAGTACCTAATGACTGTCATGGCCCCGAACATGTCCGGGACAGGTTTTCCTTTTATTCCACATAATTTTCTCCTCTGGTTTCACTCTGGACTTGGGCATGCCATTTCCCATAGTAACACACACCTGCCCATTGCACGCACCTGCCTTCTATTCCCTTATCAGCACCCAGTTACTTTCTACCCTGGTTTTTCCCCTCACTCTTTGCCAGTTCAACACCTCTACTAGTCGTTTGTGGCCCTAGTACTACGATACGCTATTTTGTACTCAAGTGTTTATTCCTGTTCTCATTCGTCTCCTTGCCTCAGCTCTGATCCGTTTTGTTTCTTCCCTGGTTAGTTAACTCCTAGTGTGTATTTTTTCCCTGCTGGTTTGTTGAGCCTCCGTTTGCCAGCTTTCCCCTGTTGTTGTTGTTCTTGGACTCTGTTTATTATTCCTGTGCTCTCCACGTTGCACGTTTAGGTTCTCCACCAGCCTCTGCCTGTCTGTCTGTAACATTGACATGGTCAATTTGGTTGGTACAGGAATAATACACGAATTGCTCTAAAATAACTGGAAATAGAACATTATTTGGTTGGAATGACCTGCTCCAAAATGCTTTCATAGTCTTGAGATTTCATTGTGCCCTGCACAGATTCAAGGTGCCAGACTAAGCAAAGCAGCCCCACTGTGTAAGCCAGCCTTGGCCCCAAGGCATCCCATTTAGACCAAAGCCCAAGGCATCCCATTTAGACCAAAGCCCCTGCGGTGAAGGAATGATTCTGGCATGCTGAAGAGACATGGAATGCAGCGCCACAAGGAGCAGACTGTCAGCCACCCCAGTGAGGCCCCAATGTTTGCACCAGGTGATTGAGTCTGGCTGTCCACCCAGAACATATCTTTCCGCTTGCCCTGCAGGAAGTTTGGGCCACGGTTTGTGGGACCATTAGAAGTCCTGGGAGTCAATTTAGGTGACATATCGGTTGCTGTTGCCTGATGATTTTAACCCCTCTTTCCACGTGTCACCTTTTAGGATGGTGGTTGTTGGTCCGTAACATGAGGGGCAGCTGGATGGTGCTCTGCCACCCTTTTAGGACATTGTGGGGGAGCCGGGGGGAATCTTGGACTCAAGGCGGTGGCTGTGGGTCATCCAAAATCTTATGGGTTGGAAGTGATACAATCCCGAGGAGCAGGGCTGGGTCTCAGTGTGGGTCATTGTGGATCTGACCCTCATTCAGGATATTCGCAGTTTGGGTCCATGTCACCAGCTTACTGAGCAACCACCATCTTCCATCAACCTCTTGAATACACCTACACCAGGTTTCCATCAATCAATCTACACTATGACATCACTTTTGACAGGCACATCCTCTGTCACAGCCATGGCCAGGGTTTTACTTGTTTTCCCTTTGTCTTTCACTCTCCTTGTGGGTGTTTCGGCTCTCCCTCCCTCCTGCTCCTGGTTGTGGGCTGATTGAGCGCACCTGCATGTCATCACCTGTATATCTTCCCCGGGTCTCCAGTCCCTCATTGCCAGATCAGTCTGCTACTGTGGTAGTACATGTTCTTGGCCAATAAGTAATGCCTATCATGCTGTCCCCCAAGCAGCACTGGGTCACACTGACCACATCATGGTCCACCTGTAAACCTGTTGTGAAGACATTAAAGCAATGGAGATGTGAGGCTGTGGAGGGTCTTCAGGCATGCTTAGACTGTAATAACTGGGATGTTTTCAGGACTGCTACCAACAGTCTGGATGAGTTTACAGAGGCTGTGACATCATACATCAGCTTCTGTGAGGACTGCTGTATTCCATCACTCACCAGGGTAAGTTATAACAATGACAAACTCTGGTTCACTGTTAAACTCAAACAGCTAAGAATAGAAAAGCAGGAGGCGTTCAAGAGTGGGAATAAGGACAGATTTAAAGAGTTTTCGCAAGGCCGTTAAGAAGGCTAAGCAACTGTAATCTGAGCGATTACAACAACAATGCTAAGCTAACGACTCTGCATCTGTCTGGAGGGGCAGATCACCAACTACATTCCTAAGGCCCCCCATTCCATTAATGACTCTTGCCTGGCCAACAACCTGAATGAGTTCTACTGTCATTTTGAAAGACAATGGGACAGTCCTGATACCATCCCCTGTGGCTCCATCACCGAGCTCCAGCCCACCTCCCCACCCCAGCAGAGGTAGGGGGCACTCCCAAACTGCCCTCCCCTCCTACTACAAACACAACACATTCTATCCTGGAGAGGAACGTTAACAGACTGTTTAACACTAGATGCGCCGAGCCATTGAAACCCCCCTAAAGCGCCGTTTGGGCAAAATTTCCCCATGAGTCTACAGACAGGGACGTATTTACTGACACGTAATGGTCGCTAGATGGCGCTTCTTGTACGGATCCAAAGTCAAGGCCGAAACTTTTGGGTGTCTGTTATCTTGTGTCAAAGTGTTTTGATTCAGTGTTGCTCCAATTTTGAGGTTAGGGTGTAATGATTGCAGTAACTACAATGTGTAAAGACGCCGGTCTGGCTTGGTTTTATACGATATAATATCGCGCTCAATATTGCAGTTTATATTGGTGGAATAATACAAATAGCAACGAAAGAAATATAAAGTCAAAATGACTTTGGCAACTGAACTGGTGATGTCAAGGAGATTGTCTTGCGCCTTAACCTTACTCTCGATCTATGGCCAATGTCCGTGTTACGTTGTACATTTCACAATAAATCAACCTGCTCACAAAACCCAAATATCACTGTAAAAAAAAACGTGACATTTAAAAGAACAAAGTAAGAACATAATTCTAAACCTCTATCTTGTATATTTTAAAATTAGGTAAATACCAAACATTCCGAAATGGTTGTGTCAGTAACTTTCCGGTGGTACAGTGGTTTGAGTGTACTAGTAAGCCCAGGGGTTCGATTCCTCCTGTCTGCAACACCTTAAAAAAAAAAATTCTCCTTCCGCAATTTTCCAATTGTCAATTTTTTGGGGAATAAACCCAAATTGCTGCTTCCAGCTATATGTGTTATTATAATATTGTACACTAAAATGTGGCAGACAAAATAACGCATTATAAATTCTATATAATGCGTTTTACATAATAGCTTAACCTTCATTTTCAATCATCTCCCTACTACACCATAGGCAGGACAAGGAGGAGCTATTAAAATTACAATGTTTGAAATATATGTGTAAAATCACCTGATATGAAAATGAGCAATCGAATGGGTGTGTGTAATTTTTGGATACTCTAATAGGTTAGTCTTAGGGAATTGCAGTGTGCTCAGGGTTTCTTTGTTTCAAATAGTAAAGAATGCTCCCACCCCCCAAACAAAACCGCATCGCGAATCAATAGATTTGGTCTCAAGTCAAATCGCTAACATGTCTGGCAGGGTCCATGGTTCGAGCCATCCCGTCTGCAGTAACTTTATGTTTGCTTTTCCAATTGTCCCCAATATTTGGAGTAAACCTGAATTGCTGCTTACAGCTATATGTATTATTATTATGTTGTACATTAAAAAGTGTCTGAGAAAATAACGCATTATAAAATCTATAGAATACGTTTTACATAATATCTTAACCTTCATTTTCAATAATCTCCCTACTACACAATAGGCAGGACAAGGGGGAGCTATTAAAAATACGATGTTTGAAACATTCATGTGTGTAATTAGTGGATACTAATAGGTTAGTCTTGCATTGTGCTCAGGGTTTTTTTGTTTCTTTGCTTGAGCTAGCAAAGAATGCACCCATCCCCCACCCAAGACTGGTCTCAAGTCAAATCGCTAACATGTCTGGCAGAGCTCACAAGTTTGGTTCCCTGAACATTGAACGCTAACTTTACATCTCCTCTTCGCAAACGCATAACAATATTGTCCGCTAACCGCTGACCAGCCAGCCTACATTCATCTTTCCATATATAGGGTTGTGCGTTCAACATATATTTTGTTTGCGGCTACCCAGAATTTAATGCCAAATGTGTCCGGTTTATTGGCCATTTATTGTGTAACGCAACACTGAGCCTTGATGGGGAAAAGTTATTATTTACAGTTATGTTCTCACTGCACTGGAAACAAACATAAAAACAGGGAACAAAAGTCGCTGAGAATACCAAGCATAATATAACATATTGGGCAACTGAACTGGCAATGTCAAGGAGATGGATTTGGTCTGAATTCAAGTCGCTAACACGTCTGGCAGAGCTCACAACTTTTGTTCCCTGAACATTGAACGCTGACTTTACATCTCCTGTTCGCTGTCGCATAACAACATTGTCCACTACTTTAATTTCTCCATAAATTGCGTGGTGCTTTCAACATGTTTTTTGTTGAACGACTATTCAGAATTCAATGCAAAATGTGTCCGGTTAATTGGCCATGTATTGTGTAAAGCGACATCGCGCCTTGTTCATCTACTACAGTTATGTTCTCACTGCACTGTATTTCACAAACGTATCGAATACCTCCGATATCATTGCAAATGTATCATTCACCACACAATAGTCGAATTATTAACTTCGTTCGTGTCTCTGGTGTTCACAGACATCTTTAACACCTTACTGGAGACAGGTGCCAGCCTGCTTCAAGACCTCCACCATCATTCCCGTCCCCAAGAAACCAAGGATCACAGGACTTAATGACTAAAGACCTGTTGCCCTGACCTCTGTGGTAATGAAGTCATTTGAGCGTCCTGTGCTGTCTGACCTCAAAGCCATCACCGACCCTCTCCTGGACCCCCTGCAGTTTGCCTACAGAGCCAACAAGTCTGTAGATGATGTAATAAACATGGCCGTTCACTTCATGCTCCAGCATCTGGACTCCTCAGGAACCTATGCCAGGATCCTGTTTGTGGACTTCAGCTATGCTTTTAATACCTTCATTCCAGCTCTGAGGCAGGAGAAGCTCTTCCAGCTGCAAGTGCCTGAACACACCTGCAGGTGTATCACTGACTTTCTGTTCGACAGGAGGCAGTACGTGAAGCTGGGAAAACATGGCTCTGACTTCCAGTCCATCAGCACTGGATCCCCTCAAGGCTGCGTCCTTTCCCCCCTGCTCTTCTCCCTCTACACCAACTGCTGCACCTCCAGTCCTCAATCCTTCAAGCTCCTGAAGTTTGTGGATGACACCACCCTCATTGGGCTCATCTCTGGTGGGGATGAGACCGCTTACATGTAGGAGATCGACTGCCTGGTGAACTGGGGCAGACAGAAAAATCTGTAGCTTAATCTCCAACAGTGGAGATGGTTGTGGACTTTAAAAAGAACCCGGCCCCACCCACCCCAATCCCCCTGTGTGACTCCTCAGTCATCATTACAGAGTCCTTTTGTATCCTGGGCATCATCATCACCCAGGATGGACTGGAAGTCAGAGTGGGAGAAAAACACCATCTCCATAACCAAAAAAGCACAGCAGAGGATGTACTTCCTGTGGCAGCTGAAGAAGCTCAACCTGCCAAAGACAATGATGGTGCACTTCTACACTGCATTCATTGAGTTCACCCTCACCTCCTCCATAAACATCTGGTACACTGCTACCACTGCCAAGGACAAGAGCAGACTGCAGCATATCATTCGATCTGCTGTGAAGGTGATTGGCTGCAATCTGCCAACCCTTGAGGACCTGTACACCACCAGGACCGTGAAGGGCACTGGAAAGATTGTGGTTGACCCCTCCCACCCTGGACACAAACTGTTTAAATGCTCTGCGCCATTCCTATTCTTCCTCTCTTTGCTACAACAAATTCCCTTGATTATTTTACATCACTTCTGAGTCTGCTCTGGGGTCCAAACCTTGTGCTGAACGTAACATCCTAGCTGGAATGATCTTTAAATACAGTGTATCCGGAAAGTATTCACAGCCCTTCATTTTTCCCACATTTTGTTATGTTATGGCCGTATTCCAAAACTAATTACTTCTTTTTTTAAAAATCTATTAATAATAAAATACAAAAAACTCACATGTACTTACAGTGGGGAGAACAAACTGACGATTTTGCAGGTTTTCCTACTTACAAAGCATGTAGAGGTCTGTAATTTTTATCATAGGTACACTTCAACAACAAAAATCCAGAAAATCACATTGTATGATTTCCATTGGGTTCAGGTCTGGAGACCTGACCCACTCCAGGACCTTGAGATGCTTCTTATGGAGCTACTCCTTAGTTGCCCTGGCTGTGTGTTTTGGGTCGTTGACATGCTGGAAGACCCAGCCACGACCCATCTTCAATGCTCTTACTGAGGGAAGGAGGTTGTTGGCCAAGATCTCAATACATGGCCCCATCCATCCTCCCCTCAATGCGGTGCAGTTGTCCTGTCCGCTTTGCAGAAAAGCATCCCCAAAGAATGATGTTTCCACCTCCATGCTTCACGGTTGGGATGGTGTTCTTGGGGTTGTACTCATCCTTCTCCTTCCTCCAAACACGGCGGGTGGAGTTTAGACCAAAAAGCTCTATTTTTGTCTCATCAGACCACATGACCTTCTCCCATTCCTCCTCTGGATCATCCAGATGGTAATTGGCAAACTTCAGACGAGCCTGGACATGCGCTGTCTTGAGCAGGGGGACCTTGCGTGCGCTGCAGGATTTTAATCCATGACGTCGTAGTGTGTTACTAATGGTTTTCTTTGAGACTGTGGTCCCAGCTTTCTTCAGGTCATTGACCAGGTCCTGCCGTGTAGTTCTGGGCTGCTCCCTCACCTTCCTCATGATCATTGATGCCACACAAGGTGAGATCTTGCATGGAGCCCCAGACCGAGGATGATTGACCGTCATCTTGAACATTTTCCATTTTCTAATAATTGCGCCAACAGTTGTTGCCTTCTCACCAAGCTGCTTGCCTATTGTCCTGTGGCCCATCCCAGCCTTGTGCAGGTCTACAATTGTATCCCTGATGTCCATACACAGCCCTCTGGTCTTGGCCATTGTGGAGAGGTTGGCGTCTGTTTGTGTGTGGACAGGTTTCTTTTCTACAGGTAACGAGTTCAAACGGGTGCAGTTAATGCAAGTAATGAGTGGAGAACAGGAGGTCTTCTTAAAGAAAACCTAACCAGTCTGTGAGAGCCAGAATTCTTACTGGTTGTTAGGTGATCAAATACTTATGTCATGCAATAAACTGCAAATTAATTACTCAAAAATCATAAAATGTGATTTTCTGGATTTTTGTCTCTCACAGTTGAAGTGTACCTATGATAAAAATGACAGACCTCTACATGCTTTGTAAGTAGGAAAACCTGCAAAATCAGCAGTGTAGGAAATACTTGTTCTCCCCACTGTAAATATTAACAACATTTGCCATGCCACTCAAAATTTAGCTCAGGTGCATCCTGTTTCCACTGATAATCCTATCCCAAAACTATCCCACAGTTGATAGTGCATGTCAGAGCACAAACCAAGGCATATAGTCAAAGGAATTGTCGGTAGACCTCCGAGACAGAATTGTGGCACAGATACAGAAAAAGGAAGGGTACAGAAAAATTACTGCCAAAGATGCTTCAACAAAGTATTGAGCAAAGGCTGAAGGCTTTTCGTTCTTCATTGGGTATTGTGTGTAGAATTCGGAGGAAATGTAACACATTTTGGAATAAGGCTGTAACATAAAATGTGGAAACAGTGAAGCGCTGTGAATACTTTCCGGAATTACTGTACCTAATCACATTACTGACCTGCTACTGTTTCTAGAATTATTTTGCTTTTTTTTTTTACATGTTTCAGTCATCAAATTCAAAGTGAGCATGTATTTTCCAAGAAAAAGTAAGATTTCTAGTTACAATATTTGATATGTTGTCGTCAACTGTGTACTGTTTCTATTTAAATAATTTGCACATCATTACTTTCTGTTTTTCTTTTCATTTTACACTGTCCCAACGTTTTGGGGAAAAGAGTTGTATATGTTTCTCTCTCTCCCTGTCAATCTGGACAGAAAGAAATGGTAGGCTTACAGACGCCATATCTTAAAATGATCATTCTTTTGTTGGATAAATGCTTCATTCTAAAGTTATTACCACTTAACAAAAGGTTAAAAACCTTGCATGCACTGTAAAAACTCAATTAACTATAGTTCACATAACATCTCACATGTTGCAAGTTTATTTCCTTACTCTAGCAAACTGTCTCAATTTAAGATACAGCATTTGTAGGTCTCCCTCCAGTCACTGAATACAATGAGTTACTCTCTGAGGTTGTGAGGCTGTATTCCTTACCATTGCTTCTCTCAAGATGGATGGAATATTTTACAGGAAGCAATCAGTAAACAGCTTGGGCACAGAAAGTTTGGTATTAAGTAATTCTGTAAATGTTTGTGTTTAGACAGAAAGTGACTTTGTGCTTGTCTGTGTGTGTGCATAGTTTATATATTACTTTCAATTTATATATAATTATATATAACAACAACCGTTTTTGTTTGTTTGTTCTGAATGTAAATCCTGAAATATTGCACTGACAAAACCTGGTGCATGTATGTATGTACTGTGCAGTTTGGCAAATGTTTAGTTCAAGTGTTTATGAATGCTTGGGAGGTGGCGTGAATATCCAAATCACCTATTACCACCCTGCATTGCCAATGTAACATCTTGGGCATTATATGTACAAATATATTTCATTAGTTGTAAAGTAGAAAATATTTTACCTTTTTAGTTTTTCTAAATATAAATAATTAATGTATTTTTTATTATTTTAAATTGGATTTACTACTGGAGTATAAAGATATAGAACAATATAATATAGAGATATAGAAATATAGAATACAAGATAGAACATCCCCAAAAGATTACTATAGTGAGTAAATTATCCTTCCAACACCGATCTCTGATTTCATAGGCTGATGATGCAGATGTGATTCGTCATGGTGACCTCTTCTTTTCCTCTCTGTAGAATTAACTACATCAGCCTACAATGTGGACTGTAAATACATTACATCCAACCATAGCCTACCCAAGAGATACAATTACAAACATCACGTCTTGAAAACTTTCAGTACAAATATTGTCTTGGCAACAATGTCAGTGAAAGCTTATATTTGAAGAGCCGACTATAGCCATGCATACCAATGAGGAAAGGAATCAGAATTAACTACACCATACGAGGTAGCAAGACAAGGTGACGATGAATGATCCTAGGAGCTGACAAAAAAGCACAAAGAGATCCCGGACAAGGCTACAATATAGGTGGATGTGATCAGTAACCAACATCAACAATCGATCTTCATGAATCTTAACCATTTTATCACAAGAAGCACTTTGAGACCTAATAAAACAGAATACCAGCTTCAACAGAACCTAATCCATACCAACAAGAAAATTAACTAGGCCTAATATACAGCCTACTAAAAAAGCTTTTAAATGTTACTTTTGACATAAGAAACAATTTTCAATTTGAACAGAATGGTTGGGTGACAAACTTGAATTCACAGTCGTAAGGCAAATGTTCTTAGCACTGATGTTTCTCATGTTGGACATCGCTTTGTGATGTGTTTTTTATGTTTAATCGGCTTTTGACATTTTAATTCTGCTTAATAATTGTTCCATCAGAATACAGGTTGTATGTAAAAGAGACAATAGAAGTTGGCAGCTTATGGCTTGGGTATCTTGTGCAGTTCTACTGAGAGAAAGATAAAAGAGAGACAGAGGACATCAATCTCCCCGTACAGATAATTGTGACGGAAAGCAGGAAGTAACCATGGCCCTAAGCCACTTCCTTTCCAGGATGCTCCTCCTCTTCTGAAACATAATTTTCACCAAAGCACCATCACAATACCAACTGACAAACTCTCTCTAGATTTATATAGATCCTACATAACTGGAAATGCTTTTTGAGTGACCTTTCTTTAACTAGTCCTAACAGACATTGGGCAGCATGTGTTGTGTTACCACTAGTGGATGAATGACTATTAGTAAAATGACTATTTTACTTGAGTATTCTCTGCTCTTGTCATCATAGAACTACAGCTAACTTGTTGTATAGTATGCTACCTCTGACCCCCCGAAAAGTGTTAAATCTATGAGCGTTGAACCTTACTCTCAGAGGTTTCTTTATGACCGGTTAACCGGCTTCAGATGTTCAGTTTGCTACCTCCCCGCAGCAGCCACACACACCCACACGCACGCACACATACACAAACAGACTTCCCTAATTGGTCTAATAAGCGGACGGGGGCGGGAACCGTTGATCTGCATGGCTAGCGCGTATGTCAATCGAATAAGATTACAACGGCTCCCCCTCCGCTTTTCTCCTTCCTCTGCTGAGGACGTTCAGCGTGAGACTGACAACACAGAAGGCAGGGCGATTATTACCGTGGTTTTGGATGAGTGCCGAAACGGTTCACACAAGTATGACAGGATGTAGCATGAAAAAAGCGGTTGCTAGTTAGCGATGTGACAGAAAGCCTGAAATCTAGCCTAGATATGAGTGTGTCCAGAGCAAGGACAGCAACAGAAGCCGACAGTAGCTGCGTTATCCACTGCAGGTTATGATGACAGCACCGCGGCCGGCGTTTCTAACCTGAATACCGCTCTAATCAAGGTTGCATGGGCTTTGTTTAATGCAACACTGGATTGTAGTACACTAATTAAAATCAGTTTTACAGAAGCTACTTTTGAACATCAGAAATAAGCACTGAAAGAAAGAGGACAGAATGGCGAGCCAAAACGACTGCTGTGTGAAGGTCTCTTTAAGGTAAGTCCCATTGAAATATTTCTGCCGACCTTTGCAGAACGCATTGTGTCTGTCAGTGTCCAGCCAATTAATTATTACCCCCACATGCGCGTGCTAGAAGACGTCTCTGGTATCACTGAGCTCTCCACGTGCAGAATATTGGCTATGCTATTCGTTTTATTATAATTTTTGAGAACGTGCTCTGCTATAACATTTGTGGGCTCTTCTTAGTCTACTGTAAACAGAGCCGATACGCAAAGCATGTGTGAAAATTGTTTCATATAAGCGAGGAATTTATTTGGATTGGTGCTGCTATTCTGCTGATTGGCGTATGTCTAAAGGTGATGGACGTTAACCTGTATCGTTGTATCGTTTTGAAAGCACAGTTGTGAGGTGCGTGCCAGGTATCTTTGGGGCGTTTCTGGACCAATAATATCCAATTATCTCCATACCATTCGTTGTTTTATTGCATTCAGGTATCGTGATATTATTACAACCTATTGGATTTACCCTGAATTGCTCAAAGTTAATATATACATCATCAGATGTTGCCGAGGTACGGTGGCGCTGCTGTGCCTATCGTCACGATTATGTGAAGATGCTGTTCCTTTAAGCTATGACGTGATGTACATTCATTCACTGCTGTGGTCTAGAACACACCCCGAAGACATGGGACCACGGTGTGATATATTGATTATTATTGGAAATGATTGTTGATTAATTCATGTGCCAGCTAAATATATATTACAGTAGGATAAAACACACAAACGCGCACGTTTACTTAACTATCCAAAGTTGATTACCGTTAAAAAAACTACCTTTACCAATCCTAACCATTAACCTTATCCTAACCTTAAAACTAACCAAAATTTCAAACTAACCCTAACCTTCATAACCTTACTGTTGTCCCTAAATGTAGCTGTAATGCCTAACAATATCCCGAAACCTAACTCGTAATTCCCACCCTAACCCCAATTGTAACTTTGGCCCTAAACACTTAAAGGCAACCACAGTTTGGGGAAATTTATGTCTGTATATAAAAAACACCCACCCATTGTTAGACCTTCTGGGAGTAGTTCAGTGGATGTACTAACAATGTGAAAAGGCATGACTTCATTAATTGCATTATATTGTATCAGCTGTAATTTGTGAATGCAGTGTGTGTGTCTGTGCGTGCGCTAACTTTGTCTTGACTGCCAACCGGTTCTGCCACTTTGGCGTCCATTGTCTAACACTCCCCTGCTTCACTGGGGGGGAATCAAGTCAATGAAAAATGGGTAAGTCACTCTTTGGAGTCAATCGTGATATTGAAGGCCCCATTTACCCCAGGCTGTGGCCCGTGTGTGACTGGTAGGGCAATGGTGGAAACCTTGGAGCCAACTCTGTGTTTTTAATGTCACCCAATGCTCTATTGTGCAATTTATTTGGCCTGGGCAAAATGAAAAGTATAGAGTGCCGTTTGGAACATGTCAGTCAGCCTGTCAGTTTCTTTGTACTTTGTCACAATGTTAAAAAAGAGGAAGGGGTTATAGCCTACATTTTGCTGAGGTGTTTCAAACAGTGAAAAGAGGAAAAAGCGCTGCCAGTTGTTCAAACTGGCTGTGCTGCTGTAGTGTGGGGCTAGTCTGGCTTGTGGTATTGCTCTGACCGCTGAGGTGATGGTATGTGAAGATGAGTGAAGGTTTACAGGTAATAGTTTGCAGGTCAGACACATCTTTGACACTCCACATAGTATGAGCGTGTGACGACCTGTCAACAAAGCTGTAGGAGGATGAGATGCTGTACCCCTGAAGTCAGCTGTCTCTGTTAGGCACAGTGACATTTCGCAACACAATCTTTTAAAACTGAGCGAGAACATATTATGGAATGAGTAGAACTTATGCTGTACCAGGTTCAGTAAGTACAATCAGTGGAACAATTCCTATTAATGTAACAAATGTGGAATAATCACAAAGTAATATTAATGTACATTGTTTTTATGAAGATTCATATTAATTTGTATTTCTATACCATTATGTCGATGTATAAAATCTGTCTTGATTTATAGTTATGTCAATGTAAAAGTTTTGTGCAGATTTAAAATAGTTACATGTTCTTGGATTGTTATGCTTTATTGGTGGAAGAGAGACAGTGGGAAAGTGTAGAGAAGAGTGTTGAAATGGTGGGTGTAATGAATACAAAGGATGATGAATGAAGAATTGGGTTCACATATAGAGCGCAGCAGGTTTTATTAGAGGCAGTGGTCTCCAACCCGGATCCTGGAGAGCTACTGTCCAGGTGTTTTTCACTCACACCCTTATTTAGCACACCTGATTCTAATAATTACATAGTTAATTACTTAATGAGGCTGCATGTTCATGGGGTTGGAGTGAAAACAACCAGGACAGTAGCTCTCCAGGAATAGGGTTGGAGACCCATGTATATAGAGCAATCCCAAGGAGAAGGCCGAATCCTTGGTCAGGGGGCAGGCAGGAAGTCATACACAGAAAATACAGGAAAGGCAGGAATAATGCAATAAATGGAACCCAAGTTAGACGGACAGAAACCAGTCGATTTACAAGGCCTTCAACAGACAGGATAATTCGAACAGGCTTAGTAGTTTCATCAATAAACAAAAAATACCTCACTAAGAGCTGGAGTGAGTTGCTGGGTTAAATAACTGTGCCAGGGAGGGAGCAAGAGTACAGCTGATCAGAATTCAGTTGATTGCGATCTGATGAGTGAGGTGCATTCAGGGGATTGGGACAGTGAGGTGGATTTACCAGCTTGGTGGTAAGATCAAGAGCGTGAATTGGAGGCAGACCTTACAGTGGGCATGATTCCAATCCCAGAGACAGCATTTTACACTGGAACACACTACACCCGGCCAACAGGTGTCTTACTAATATTCATCTGCTTCTTCATTGGCTTATTCTTGTTTCTGTATGTTTACAATCCTAATGGATTTTATCTAAAGATGCATTAGTAGCAAAAGGAAGTTGTGCGACATGTAATAGCAAACACATGGATCAACGCAACTTTCTGTGGAACTAGGGATGCATTTGCAACACCAACCTATTCTTATTATAGCGCTTTACATTTGACACGACTTGTGGGCCCTTGTTCAAAGTATTGTACTCCAAAATGAGCAGGGGGGCCTTTTTGTCATAATCCTAAGATTTATGGTTTTCTTAACAACCGGAGAGCTAATTCCTGGGAACGCCACATACTGATGAGGAAAATGGATGACGAGTAATTGCTCCCACATTTTTGGGGAATTTACCCCTGTAGCAGAAGATAACCAACAGCCTAAATGTAGATGTCCTGTGACACGCTGACCCAGAACCTTACATTCAAACAGCTAGGTCCTACATTTTGACCACTGTTGTTGACTTGAGGTTGACACGTTTATGTTGCTTTCTGGTTGGTATAAAGAATGTTTATGTTTTTAATTAAGAACCCATTTGTGTAATGCATGTGTGAGTGAGACAGCATTTGTGGTTTTCCTGCATTTTGTTAGGTTGCACTGTGCAAGCTCATATGTGAATATGTGCCCTTGGGTGTGCAAGCTTGGCCTTTCCCCTGATTCCTGGCCTGCCTGAAAATATATATATTTGGGCCACCTCACTAGTGGACAACATTAATTTTATTAAAATCATCCCCAAAATGCCAAGGGACTGTGAATCATATTTATCTTTCCCAGAATTAGCTATTGCCCTGTGTTCAAACATTGTTGTTGTGCTCCTAGTTTATTTAATTTGCCGCACTTCTATGCCCTCCACTCTTTTCATGTTCTCTTTTCTCTTGCCCTCTCCATCTCCATCACCATCTCTCTGATTCCATCTATCCCCCCATCAGCCCTGCCCTGGGAAAGGTTTGATGCGATGGTGTGGAGTCAACAGCCATATTGGTTATAAATAGACACAACAAAGACACAAGATGTCTGATGACTGCATAAATCCTGTGGCCGTTGGGAAAAATCTAGAAAAAGGACACAAGGGTTGCTTCCCAATTTTGTGCTCTACCCTAGGGCTCTGGTCTGAATTGCTCTAAATAGGGAATAGGGATTCCATTTTGTGCCGCAGATTGGAAGGTTATCAGACAAGCAGCCTGCCACTCCCTAGGGCAACTCTTCAACCACACTTTCCACAATGCCCCAGTGAGCAATATTGATAGAGATGAAAGATAAAGCAGGTCCCATGGTATAGATGAGGCTGAAAATAAGTTATTATTAATACTTCATTATGATAAATATGTTATTATGGACAGGAAGCTTTGCTGAACCTAACGAGAAGTGATCCTGGTCGTGATCGTCACTGTATTATAGAGCTGGGGAATATAATCTTTTTTAAGATGCATTGCAATGCTGACGTGAACAATTCTACATCGATGCATAAAAAGAAAGAATTGATTTTAATAAATAAATATTCACGCAGTAATTGTTTTTGTAAATAAAAAAATATGTTAATCAGAAGTAACGCATGTGCGTCTGTCTGATGTAAGTCTAATGTAGATGGGAGACATGGCGCAGGGTGAGCAACAGCCTGTGCTTAAAAATGCACCTAGCTGCTTGAAAGCAGACATTTTGGCACATTTAGTTTTTTTTAAGAAACACAAGTTTGATGAAGATTATGCAATGTGCGAGATCTGTCGAGCCTAGATTAAATAGTTCGTCAACACTACAAATACAGTGGGGAGAACAAGTATTTGATACACTGCCGATTTTGCAGGTTTTCCTACTTACAAAGCATGTAAAGGTCTGTAATTTTTATCATAAGTCCACTTCAACTCTGAGAGGCAAAAATCCAGAAAATCACCTTGTATGATTTTTGAGTAATTAATTTGCATTTTTTTGCATGACATAAGTATTTGATCACCTACCAACCAGTAAGAATTCCAGCTCTCACAGACCTGTTAGGTTTTCTTTAAGAAGCCCTCCTGTTTTCCACTCCTTACCTGTATTAACTGCACCTGTTTTAACTTGTTACCTGTAGAAAAGACACCTGTCCACACACTCAATCAAACAGACTCCAACCTCTCCACAATGGTAGCAAGGGATCTTATATTAGGGAGACCAGAGAGCTGTGTAAGGACATCAGGGATACAATTTTAGACCTGCACAAGGCTGAGATGGGCCACAGGACAATAGGCAAGCAGCTTGGTTAGAAGGCAACAACTGTTGGCGCAATTATTAGAAAATGGAAAATTTCAAGATGAGTTCAATCACCCTCGGTCTGGGGCTCCATGCGAGATCTCACCTCGTGATTCTAGAACATACTGATAAACACATTTTTTGTTGTTTGGGTTGTTGGACTGACTGTGCGTGCGTGTGTGTGTGTGTGGGGGGGGGGGCTTCTGTTTCCTGTTGACACTGTAAACTGGGTTGACAGACTCTCTAGGGAGTCTGCTTTGTAGGACTGGCTTTGGTGGAAAAAAACCGCTGGTCATAATGTTGGTTTGTGTGTGTTTTAATGATGGTGGCTCCAGGGCCTATAGCTTTTGTATACCTCTAATGGCTAGCTCCTGTTAAGAGGTGTACCTAGACAGATTCCTACGGCAGACCATAAAAGTACAGCTGGCTTTAGTCTATCATGATTGGATATGTGAAAGCAATAGTTCAGACAACTTTCCAGAAAAGAAAATTGGGGAGGACCGTAATAAAATGCTGATGCTAATGTAACTAATTACAGCGTTTTCAGGAATGGTAGTGTACCAAATTTTGTGGCAGGACACCTGATCTACCAAACTTAACATGACGGAGGTCTGTCTCCAAAAGCAGACACCAGTGTATTTTGTTTAAACTCTAGTGCTAACAGCAATTATAGAAAGTAAGGTGTGCAGTGTAAACGGAAGGCTGGAACTAGTGACCAGTGAAAATCATTTAAGAACAAAAAATAGAACTTTAAGAACAAAAAGCTGCAAGCAGCATTTCAGGTGGAGCATCAAAAGTAGCTTTCCTCATGCTCCCACAAGGAATATTTCTTTTTTGCAATTGCTAGTGATGTTTGCAGTCCTGATGTCTAAATGAAGAGATCCAACAAAACCTTGACAACAGAAGTTGCGTTTGGAGAGAGTGGAGAATGTGTTTTTTTCCTGTATGGCAATAGTATGTGAGGAGAGGGTCAGTATGTGTTGAGTGAAGACAGAATGGGATTGTGGAAAGAAAAGAGAATGTATTTGTGTGTGTGCACGCAAGCAGGGAGAAAGTGTGTTGGGAAGAGGAGTGTGTGGAGAGGGTGTGTCTGTGGAAAGGAGTGAGAATTAAGAAATACTGTGAAGACATGGTGTACATGAGGTGTCAAAGGCACATCCTATTCTGATCACCATCTTTGGCAATTTCCATGTCATGAATATTTAAATTTATATTAAAGTTTTTTTTTGTATCTCCCTGATATTTGTCATGGGATTCATTAGATGTATTTAATTCGATAATTGCATACATATTGTTCGAGATAAAGATTTTAAGCGATATTAGCTCATTGGTCACAAGAAATTACATATCTACTGAAGTAAACATATTTTAAAAAGATAATGTAATTACATACCAGTAGCAAGGGATCTTATATTAGGGAGTCCCATTTTAAGATGTGATGTAATACAGTCATTTTCATTCATGACCGTGGTGGAGGAAAGCTTTATCTTAATTAGGTTGCTATTGTTTGCACTACCTTGTTTTACTTTTTTTTTGTCTGGACCAAGTCTCAATAGGCAAAACTAAGCTAACTGCTCTGGCTATGCTATCGACAGATTCCACTATGCTAGCAGTCTGGCTAACAGCCTGCAGTCTGGCCTGCACCCTATCTCATGTTGAGGCTATAGTGAGTGAGACTCCTGTCAATGTTCCTGGACAAAAACAAGCACCACTCCAGCTAGGATGGAGTCCGTCACTCTTCAACAGATCAGACTGACCCTATTTCTGGGACAGTCCCAAAAAGAGAGACAGTTATCTACAAACTCTTCCTCCTGCGACTGGCAGAACTCTGTTTTCAGCCAGCAATTGAGTCGCACGAGTCTGCTGTAAAGCTCCCTAGATGGGAGGGGGCCAGAGACAATTACTCAATGCTGACACATCTTTCTAGCTAATTTACACCCTGATGCTATGTTTTGCTTCGTAACATCTCACTGCTTCATCCTAACTTTGTTGGTGCCAACGTGAATAACAATATCTCTATACTTGCCAGTTTTAGACTTCGCCCACCCCAACCCCAGACTTCCGGCTACGTTGGTGGCTCTGCCCCCCGGTAAAACAGTGTACTTTCACTGGCTGATTCTTTAGTCTAATACTGCGGCTAATGGAATCACAGATGACTAGGGTTTTACGTTTTTCCAGGCCACCGGTAGAAAATGCCTGACGATCATTTTCTTCCAAATTTGGCTTGGGCCTTGACTCTGAATCCAGGATGGAAAACCAGTTGAAAGTCTCAGTCGGTTCTAGCAGGTACCCAGGTATAACTGGTTTGTGGCATTTCTTCCCATTGACCAAGAGAAAGTTATTGCCTGGCTGCAGGGGCTGTGCCGGGGGGACTAACAACGCTATCGTTCCTGCCTGTTGGCACAGACGCTGTTATATTCGTTTCTACACTAACCTATTCCTTGCTTGACATTTGCGTCTAAAGCTGAGCCTCTAACTCTGCTATCTTAACCTGAAGACAATAGTTCTCCACATGTTAAAATTACAACAGCTATAGTGAGAGGGCATGATACTTAGCTTCTAGTGTTCTGGTGCCAACAGCAATCCAACAGCAATCCAACAGCTAACAGTTATGTTACAACCTCATTCCAAAATGTATTAAATTATTTATTTTCCTCAAAATTCTACCCACAATACCCCATAATGACAAAGTGAAAAAAGTGTTTAATGTAATATTATTTATAGTGTTTCATATTTTTTATACATTTGCAAAAATCTTGGCAGTGTGCTTCAGATTGTTGTCTTGTTGGAAAATTTATCTTTGCCCTAGTCTGAGTTCCATACTGCTTTGGAGCAGGTTTCCATCAAGGATGTCTCTGTACATTGCTGTATTAATTTTCCCCTCAATCCTGACTAGTCTCTCAGTTCCTGCTGCAAAAAACATCCCCAAAGCATGATTCTGCCACCACCATGTTTTACTGTATGGATGGTATTTGCCAGGTGATGAGCTGTGCCAGGTTTACTCCAGACATAACACTTCGCATTCAGGCCAAAGAGTTCAATCTTTATTTCATCAGACCAGAGATTCTTTTCAGGTGTCTTTTGGCAAACTCAAGACGGGCTGTCATGTGCCTTTTAAGGAGGAGTGGCTTCCGCTTGGCCACTCTACCATACAGGCCTGATTGGTGGAGATCTGCAGAGATGGTTGTTCTTCCGGAAGAGCTCTGTCAGAGCAACCATCGGGTTCTTGGTCACCTCCCTGACTAAGGACCTTCCCCTTTGATCGCTTTGTTTGGCTGAGCAGCCAACCCTAGGAGGAGTCCTGGTGGTTCCTAACTTCTTTTATTTACGGATGATGGAGGCCACTGCTCATTGGGACCTTCAATTCTGCTGAAATATTTCTGCACCCTTCCCCAGATCTGTGCCTCATTACAACTCTTGTCCTTGTGGTTCCTAACTTCTTTTATTTCCGGATGATGGATGCCACTGTGCTCACTGGGACCTTCAATTCTGCAGAAATATTTCTGCACCCTTCCCCAGATCTGTGCCTCATTTACAACCCTTGTCCTGGAGGTCTACAGACAATTCCTTGGAGATCATGGCTTGGTTTGTGCTCTGACATGCCCTGTCAGTTGTGGAACCTTATATTGACACGTGTGTGTGCCTTTCACATCATCCAATCAACTGAATTTACCACAGGTGGTCTCCAATCAAGTTGTAGAAACATCTTAACGGCAAACAGTGTAAACACGATGCAACTGAGCTCAATTTTGAGTGTCATGGCAAAGGTTGTGAATGCTTATGTACGATTTGTACGATTTTTTTTTTTTTAATAGATTTTATGGTTCATCATTATGATTATTATGGTTGGTTTGTTGTGTGTAGAATTTTGAAGCAAAAATGATTTTAATGAATTTTGTAATAAGGTTGTAACATAACAAAATGTGGAGTGCTGTACATACTTTTTACTTTAACTTTTTTACTTTATAATCACTCAGCCATATACACAAGTGCAACAGTGGATGACAGTCTTGGGTGCAGTTCCAACAACATAGCAGTTTGACAATACAAAAAACATCTGTTTGCAGTAAAAGGGATCACTCAATTTTACATCTTATTACCTGACACAATATACACCCGGAATATGCAAAATACAGAATACACATGAGTAGACTACAATAAAATGTACAGTATATACAGAATAACACTATTCAAAATACACTGTACACTGCCCCCCTCCATATGTAATCAATGCAAATATATCAAGCTCAGTTTTGAAATATATAAAGTTCTATAAAGTTCTGTATTGACATTCTGCTGGTGGTTGATATTGATGTTGATATTTCCAGTGCATTTTTAAGAGACTGAGGTTATAAGATGTGGTGCAGATATGTGCTGTTCAGGAGTCTGATTGCTTATGGAAAGAAGCTGTCATGAAGATGGCTAGTGTGGGTCCTGATGCTGGTAGCACTGAGACCGTGGCTCGGGAGTGGCTGGGGTCTCCAATGATTTTCCAGGCTTTTTTCCCACACCGTCTGGGGTAGATGTTCTGGAGGGAGGGAAGCTCACCTCAGATGGGCTTTGCGATTAAGGGCTGTTGCCATACCAGGTAATGAAGCAGCCTGTCAGGATGCTCTCTACAGTGCTGGTGTAGAACCGTGTGAGGATGTGGTGGTTCATTCCGAACATCCTTAGCCTTCTCAAGAAGAGTCGCTGTTGAGCCTTCTTTACAACATTTTGTTTTGAAACGAACAGGCACAATGATGGAGGTTTTGAAGCATTTTCCGAATGCATTTAACAGGAGTGGACAAATAGGTCGATTTATGGCATAACTGTTCTAAAAGAGTGTTCTAATTTTGCGGCTCTTACAGGAGAGCCTGTATGCTGTATCATTACAGCGGGTGGGTTGCATAACGTAAGTAACGTGGACTCACGACAGGCTTTGCCTGCACACACAAACACACACGCTCGCATTCACCCACACAGACAGACACTGTGCATTCACTGTGTCATCTGGACATAAGAGTCTGCCAACTTACTAAAATGTCCAGTTTAGACACAGAAATACAAATACACACACAAACTAGCATGTAACATACAAAAACTAGCATGTAATATATCATAAAAACATAAGAGGTTTGGTTTGCGTCTAAGTCAATGTTTGACTTGTTGTATTTTATGCACACAGTAAAAACAGTTGTGTTGAATTTCCTGTGCTAAGTAGCCTAGATTTAAATTATTTTGAATTAATGTTTTGGCTCTTTGTAAAAATATAGCTAACTGCTAGCTAACAGTAGCAGGCTAGCTACCCTAGACCCTCAACACCATTTTGTTTCACGTGATTTAGCTACAAGCACATTCTAGTTAAATCACAACCTACATGAACGGAAGGGGAGTGCATACAGTTTAAACAAAGTTAATATTGGGCGAGAAGTTCATGTGAAAGCCCCATTTTAGCTAGGTAGGTCTAGCTGGCTACAGTAGCTAGGTAACTGCACTGTAATCGCTAGCTAAGAATGGCGCATATAGTTAACTGTGTTATAATTTTCTGAAGTGAAATCTTTCCTTTTCTGAGAAAATAAATTACCTTTTTTATAGTTCATTTTCATATTCTGAGGGAAGTTTTGTGAGCTTTGCAGATGGCAATGAGTTCAAAAGTGAATTTTGTCCTCAAAGGTGATGTGTTAGACGCAGGAAAATGGGCCAGTGTAAGAATTTGAGAGACTTTCACAAGAGCCAAATTTTGATGGTCAAGTGGAGTCCATGTCTTGATGTTTCAGGGCTGTATTGGTGGGAAAATGGGGACCTACACAATGTTAGGCAGGTGATTATGGTTGATTGGTGTATTACAATGAATTAGTAATTTATATGGTTATTTATGTTTACTTGTTATTTTAAATTCCTAAACAAATATATATATTTATGTATTTAATAAATTGTTTATCTTGCACTTTAAGGCGAATACAATTTATTTTGTTTAATTACTGTTAATGTTATTACCATTACAGCTACTTATATATTGATTGAGAATCATATACGAGACCAAGATGACATAACAAATGGCAAATTGCAATAGTTAAAAGCAATTCATATTTTTGGCTAGTAAAAAAATCTGTCTGGCGGGTAAAAATGTTTACCAGAAATTCTGTTTGCTTGCAATGAGTAGAACTTCAAACTGTGTATTTATCGCCCGTTCTGTATTAACTATAAGTATCATGCCTAGTGTAGTTCTGCTTTGTGCAGTGCATTGTTTTGCAGCAAGAGTTAAATATGTCAAGTTCATAAAAAAAAAAAAATCCTATTTTGAAAAAGTCTGGATGTAATGTTCATTTCAGACTGGGACAGTGGCCACTCGGCATTTGCTGATTAATCTTTTTCCACCCCAACCTGGAGGGAAGAGGGCTTTGAAGATAAGTGCTGTGGATGCAGCTTGCAGGCTTATTGGGCATCACAAGGTATTCCTTAGAATACAATGTATTTTTGCCCTCCGTATGAGTGCCCTTTATCGAGTCAAACATTACACTATATATATATATACATACATACATACATACATACATACATATTTTTTTTTTCTCATTATAGTAATGCAACAGCGTTGATGAACATTTGCGGCAATGGAGAGGCCGACAAATATAACTGCATGCTGTGGGTGGATCACCACACTAGATTGACCACTACTATATAGCTCTTGATCAGAAGTTTATCTTTTGTCAGGCAGGTGGTTCCCTCTCTGTATTTGAAGAGCTCTTCAAAATACACTTTTGCTTCAACTTGATGTAGGTTGATGCCATTTTTCACTTCTACACTTTAGTGCAGACAACTGTTGTACGAAATTGACATAGGGAAAACCTAAGAATTGCCTAGAGTAAAATAACTTTGTGCAAAACGAATCAACTATTTTGTTAATCAATCCAGCATGTTTTTTTGTTTAAATGCCAGCCAACTAAGTTGAAACCAGCCAATTACTTGTTACTCATTGACATTTTGTACATGGCATTTATCCCAACAAGAGTTTCTAATATGTACAAGGCAAACACGTAGAAAGCAATTTGCTGGATGTGCTGGATTTTGGAAACATTTAAATAGTAGTCATCAGGTGGGATTAGCCTGGCTGTGGGGTTTAATGTTCCTTCTGATGATTCCTCAAGGCTTGATTTAAAATAATCCCTGATAATGCCATGCGCTCTCCGCAAACAGCGCTTGTGCAGGAGGTATCTGATGGCGCGGAGTTGGACACCAATGATACACCAGGTGTTTTTTTTTACAACCCGCTGCAGGGATTCTGGTCAGCCGCAGAGCACACGTTGTACCAAACTTTGGCCCAGTTGTTCAGAATGCTCTCGACCGTGCAGCGATAAAAGCTTATCAGGATGTTAGTAGATTGGCTGGCCTTCTTTAACTTCCTTTAAAAGTACATGAGCCATTGGGGCTTTTTGACCAGGGTTGAGGTGTTGAAGGACCAGGAGAGGTCCTCTGAGATTTGGACACCCAGGAATTTGAAGCTGGCCACACCTTCCATCGTGGTCCCATCAATGAGAGCTGGGGCATGGATACAGCTTTTAGACTTGCTGTAATCCATCAGTTCTTTGGTCTTCTTGGTGTCGAGGGCCAGGTTGTTATCTCCAGTGGTGTCGTCCGCAAACTTGACAGTGGTGTTGGAGCTGTGTACAAGAATGCAGTCATGGGCAAAGAGGGAGTTCAAGAGTGGGCCAAACACACAGCCCTGTGGGACACCAGTGTTCAGGGTGATGGAGGTGAGGTTGTTCAATCTGACAGACTGGGGTCTGTTGGTAAGAAAGTCCAGTTGCAAAGAGAGGGGCCGGCCCCAAAGTCACGGAGTTTGGTAACCAGCCTTGAGGGGGTGAACGTGTTGAATGCGGAGCTGAAGTCTATGAACAGCATCCTCACATATGGGTTGGTTTTGTCCAGTTGGGTCATGGCAGAGTGGAGATGGGTCTTCAGTAGACCTGTTAGGGTGATTGGGAAGAGTTGGAGGGAGGCAAGACTTAAGATGATCAAAGACCAGTATTTCGCACTTCATGATCAAGAGGGTGACTGCAACAGGTCAAAATTCATTTACGCTTGACACAGTCGACTGCTTCGGCAATGGCACAATGGTTGTGGTCTTGAAGCACGTGGGGACACCCACTTGGGGCAGTGACAGGTTGAAGATGTCCATGAAGACCCCAGCCAGCTGCCCCGCTTGTTGTGGAAATGCTCCTCAATCCTCAGTTTTAGCCTTAGAATCAGGTGGAATGTAGACTGAGGTAACAACAATTGATGTAAACTCCTGAGGCAGGTAAAAGGGTCTGCAGCTAATCATAAGATATTCCAGGTTGGTAGAGCAGTGACTCCCGATGAGGTTAGTGTTAGTACATCACATTTTATTTGCGTAGATGACCAGATCTTTGGTCTTACTCAAGTCGACTTCCATAAAGGCTGATGGCATAATGCCTAGGAAAAGTCTAGGGAGAGAGGGTCGGCGTGGGTTGCGTTTTAGCCTAGATCATAGACCCCACACTCACCTCGCCTTTGTTTACTGTCTTTTCGCTGCCTTTGGCCACTTCCGGTCAGGTGGATCTAGCAATCTCCAGTGGAAGCTTAAGCCGGTCGAAAACATTTGTTATGCAGTGTTTTTCAATGTCCAGTAATTCTTGTCGGTTGTAAAGGTTAAACGCAGCTGCACGGAGTGATTAAACTCATCTCAAAGCAAGATTTATTCTCTCCAATCAGGGCAATTGATTGTGGTTACCTGGAATGTATAAACTGTTCAACAAATGTCAACTTGACAGTTGTAACAATAGTTTAAGGCTAAATTCCATTCAGTGTCTGTGTCTTGTAAAAAATGTACCACTGATCTTTGGAGATATTGTAAACACAGAGAATACACACTGAAATGAGGTATAAAGCAAAATATACATTTTTCAAGAACAGTCTGAATATTACAAAATCTCTGGCCAGTAAACACCAGATGTTAATTGGAAACCACTGGGACTCACTAAAATTTCACAAAAAATAATATGGTCCAGTTTTACAAAGAATTGGCATCTTATCTCGAAATTAATGTAAATGAAGATGTGCATTGCACTAATTGGGTTAAGGTTATTGGAGCTGAATACAGGGTGGATTTTATTGTTTGCAATAAAATCAAGGATGATGTCCCAGTGTTTTTCAAAATCTCAAAGATTCTGTTACTGAACGGATCAGACTAAAAGTGCAAAGGTGGTCTCTGTCTCGAATGTATTTCCATTACTTTAGTCATTTTTGTTGTGGTGGGTGAATTTACTATGATTGGTGCTCTTAATGAGTGGATTTAATTGCCTGTGGTCATTAATACTGCTTACTCCTATAAATAATTTAATATTAAACTTGCTAATATGCAGTGTTATAGAGACACTGTTGAGTTGCCATTTCACTCTGGAAAAATATTTTATCATTCTGGTGGTGTGTTTATAAAAACGCTCTCCAGAGTTTGCTAGAGTACTTTAACTTTTCAAAAACATTGGATCCCTCTAGTGTAGTGTGTTAAACACTGTCCATAGTTGTATTTTAACTCTTCAAAAGGTTGTAATCACTCTAGTGTAGTGTTAAATATGCACTGTGTAATGTTTGGTATTAAACACCACTAGAGTAAATATAGTAACTCTGGTAGAGTGTTGAATGTACACTTCTCAGTGAGAATGATATAAACACTGCGACAGAGTTAAAATTAAGAGTTACAGACACAGTGTACCACTACTGTTTTTACGGTGCAGGATGTAGTAATCTGTGTAATGCCTGCTTAACGTTTAAGAATGAATACACACATTCAGACAATGATGTTGGTATTGTCTCGCTCAATGTCTCTGGTGCTTGCATATTTTTGTTTCTGTGTGGGATGGGTTCTTGTTAATGAACTCTTCCGTGGGTTCATCAGTCCTACCAGATAGTGTTTCTCTTGCAGAATAACTTCCTGTCAGGCCGTGCGGGCCTCCCTCACACTTCCTCTTCTCTTCCTGTTACTAAAGCTGCCGAGCAACTGATTTTGTGTCTAACATAGTGGACTCTTTCCCTTAAATAGTGTGCTGCTGTTGCCTAGTGCAAGTCATTTGCATGTCCCCAGGTTTCAAAGAACGTCTGTTAGCTTATTTGCATCCCATTGATATCAGATGTCAAGATCCTCAGTGAGACTTTACTTAAGTTTTTTTTCTCCTAAAGTTTTTCAGGTTATCCCCCCAAAATTATTGACACCTGCTTTTTCTGTTGATTTAGAATAACCATTAATTCTTATGTGAATTGACACAGAAGGTAACCATGGCTTGTGGAACAAAGCCTGTCTCCTTAAATAGAAATGTCTCTGAAGTATAGCCTGTTTATGAGGGCCCAGGAGAGTGTCACCGCTGGTTGAGCTCAGGCATTGTTGGGACAGGAGAATATTGTCTGTTGGCTCAGCACAAAGCCCAGCAGGTTTTTTGAGAAAAGAAGAGGGAAATAAATTGTGTTGGGGTGTGTGTGTGTGGGGGCATTAAAAAGAGTGGGATGGTGGGAGACAAAGAGATAGAAGATATAGAGGATGTCGGAGAATGAGAGGGTGGGAAGGTCTGTTTAATTGGCTAAACTGAAACCTTCTGTCCTCTCCTCTGGCTCACCCCCAATAGAGAGAGAGAGCGGGTAAAGGAGTTTGAGGGAGCTTGAGGGATCGGTAGGGCGAGTAAGACATGTTGAAGAACGAGAAGACGTTGAAACTAGTATGTTCTACGTTCATTTAACCCTGTTTGTTTCACTGCTGTTCATTTTTCATTTCCAGTGCCAGTTAAGCCCATTGGAATTGGAAATGTCTGATGGAGATTGAAAGGGGAAAAAGTTAATGGAAGAGTATGGGTAGAGATACTAGGGTGAGTGCTGTGTGACAGGGAGAGTCTATAGAGGATGTCTTCCTTTGTGTATTGGTTGCCTCTCTCTTGGTTGTGAGTGCCTGTGAGGAAGAAAGGAGTGGTTGTCACTGAGATGCAAAGGACAGGGAAGTAGGATCGGGGGTTGAGAGAAAGGAGGAAGTGTTCTCTCGTTGTCAAAAGGGCCAGTGTGGAAAGTAAACATTAGCCATCATTGTTTTTCCGGTGTGGTTGGGGGGGATCAGTGTGCGGGTTTCCCTCAGAGATGGGGAAAGAGAGGTTTAGAGGGAGTGAATGAGGGAGATAAAGACCACGGCCTCCCAGGCCTCAGGTGCAGAGTGGAATCTAGAGTCACAGATGAGTAATTGTCTTTCCAGATGATTCTCTCATGTCCTTCGGTCTGTCATTTTTGCTGCTCAACATTGTGTCTGACTGTCGGCTTCACTGAACAGGCTTGAAATGTCATGATCGACCTTCCCACTGTTAACATTCAAGCTTTTCACTTTTGTTTGTTCCTTCCATCCTTCTACTGTATCTGTCTCTCAGTGTAAAACCTTTATCCTTTACACTGCAGTGACCCCCCCCCCCCCACAAATTAACCCTGGCACAGGCGAACCCCTATTCTCCCTTCCACCCTCTCACTCCCTTCCCCCACATCTTTCTGTTCAACTTTAGTCTAGCAGCAGTCTGACCGTGGATTGAAAACCTGGAGACTATAACAGAATGTGTGTGTGTGTGTGTGTATTCTTGTGTCTGTGTGTGTCCAGCTGACTCAAGGCCAGCTGGACAATAAGCACTTCTAGTACTAAGTAGCTTAATAGTTGCTGGACCCTGTGGATGTCTATGTTGTTGTGTGTTTTAGGGAACATGGAGCTATTGCATGTGATGGCGTGTGTGTGAGTGATTTGCAGTTTTTGTTTTTCTGTGCTGTTCGAGATATCTCATGTAAAAGGATTGCAAACTGTGTCATATGACAAAGCTTTAAAATGACCAGATTTCAACAGAAATCTGTGCATGTTCACATCCTTACAGTATGCACAGATTTAAACCCAGCATCCTATCAGATACACCAATAGCACCATCGGTACTATCAGCCAATATATCAATATTTTAATGACTGACACACAAGCACAGGTTTTAAGCTAAGGGGGCTGTTTTGGAAGCAGGTCCACTAACAGCTTCCGGCAAAGACAAGGGGAGAGGCTACGTTGCTACACAACAGAAAAGCTAGGCCAGCGCTTCGTTTACCCCCCTGGGGAAACAGACAGACCAAAATTAAACCACTCAGGGTCACTTATTAAGGCTAGACATGTGCAACTCTCTGTGTGTCTTTGTGTCTGTGTTGGAGTGTGTGTCTGTGTGTGTTAAGCTGAAAGGCTGTTACGCAGCTGGAGTGTGTGTGTAGCAAGGCCAGAGTGAAGGCTGTGTGTTACATTTGTATGTGACTGATTTTACAGCTTGGCTATCAGGCGGATAAGTGTGATTGTGTTTCTCAGGGGGTTACAGAGATGAGATGTTCTTTGCCAGCCGGGCCTCCGGGCGTGAGTGTGTGTGTTTTTGTGCGCAGGATGTATGGAAGCCAGTCAGGGAGGACAATGGGGAAGTACAAATACCACGCTAACTTTAACGGATAACGCAGTGTTGGAGGCTGTCCGTTTTATCAGCACAGTGGTGTTCCCTCGAGCAGACTATATTCACTGACCTTTATTGTGGATAATCTTGCACCTGTATTAGGGTATGTTTTCTGCTAAACGCACAGTCATATGTTCACAGCGACTGGGTAGGCTAGACTGCACTTCTGTCTGTGACCTTGTGACGACCCCAGGATAGGCAGAAAATCAAATCTCAATTTGTCTTGTTGAATATGTATGTGTGTGTTTTTGTGTGGATCATTTACATTTATGAAAATGCATAGGTTTTAGCATTTTTGTGAGCGTATAACCATAACCCTTGCATTTCCTTGGCTACTTGTGTTGTCTATACCCACATTCTGTCTAGTTGTTTGGTACACAGACACACACACACATAGACATGCAGACTAACAAACTATCATACTCTTACTACTACCTCATTCAGTAAATTCTCACCAGAACAATAGTGATTATTGATTTACCACAGAGGGAGTAAGGTATAATTTATGATACAGCAATGGACTCAGTCTCCCCGGGTTGTCTGATGATTGAAAGGACTGCTCATTTTATATTCTCTGTCTCTCATTCCCTATCCTCTTTCTACTATCTATCTCTTTCCCTTTATCTCTTATTGACCCTTTTCCCCCATTTCTGTCACCCTCTCGGTCTTCCCCTCTCTCTCTCCCTCTTTTACTCATTAGAGCAATAGAGCAATGAGACTGGGGGTGGGGGGCATGTGTGTGAGTGTGTTGTCTGCCTGCGTGTGTGTGTAGGTTTTTGAGGATTGACCTAGAATCCTGTCTGAATGTTCTGATAGAATGATTTGGCCTGCTTCCATGTAATACCATAATATCATAAATGCTCTAGGGCCAGAATAAACAAAACTGTCCAAAATAGACGATTGTCCATTACAAACATGCGGGTGAGCTGTTGTTACACATGCAGCTCTGTCCTCTCCTCAATGAACGATATTCTGTTGTAATATGATACTACTTATTTTAACAAGTTCAGAGTGAGATGGACAAAGCCGTAAACAGAGTCATCGTTTTCTATAAGATGTGATGACTTGGACATCTGTCTACCTAATCAGGCCTGTTAGCAGACAGTCAATCCTGGTAATTTACAGATCAAGTGATTTCTCATTTATTTAGAGGGACCAAGAGAGCTTAGCCAAAGAGAGAGGGAGAGGGTGAGTATGGGAATAGATCAGAGATGATGCAGATAAGAAAGACAGAGAGCAAGTTAATCGATTTCATCTCATTTCTTTCAGATTGAGAGAGAGAGAGAAGCTGACTCAATTGGAAGTATCTATAACGGACTACCAAAATCCCCAAGAGTCCCCAATAACTGAACAGGAGCTCGGTAAAAACTTCAGGCCCTCAAAAAACAACATGCGGACATGATGGTACCCAAAATGAGATACTTAAACTAATAAGAAAAAACCATCAATTTACCTTATTGTTTAATTTTATCCTAAGCATAGGTTATTTCCCTGACATTAGGAACCAAGAAGTCCTCCATTAAAACAATGTCCTAAGTACAAGCCAAATTGGATTCATAACAAATCATAGAACAACCAATTATATTTACACCATAAACACTCCAGCAGGTAAACACATCCACCAAAATAAACAAAAATCTATGCTTTTTTTCCAAAAAGCATTTCTTTCTATTTGTCATTCAGGACTGTTCTACAAAATCTTTGAAAGCGATATAGGGGGTAAAACATACAACCTAATAAAATCCATGTATACTGGCACATGTGTAATATCAAAATAGCCAAAAAACACACCGAATCATTTAACCAGGGACAAGGCCTTCGGAAGGGTGGCAACCTCAGCTCTGTGCTATTCAACATTTACATCAACTAATTGGCCAACAGTCTAGAAAAATACTCAGCCCCTGGTGTTTATCTCCACAATTGAAACATGAAATGCCTGCCCTTTGCAGATGAATGAGAGCAGTGTACTGAGAGCAGTGTACTGAGAGCAGTGTACTGAGAGCAGTGTACTGAGAGCAGTGTACTGAGAGCAGTGTACTGAGAGCAGTGTACTGAGAGCAGTGTACTGAGAGCAGTGTACTGGCAGCTGTGTACTGGCAGCTGTGTACTGGCAGCGCAGTATGTTGCTGCATGCCACAAATTGAGGGACAGTGTCTAACCAAAAACACACCTGTCTCACCGTTTTTCACCATTGTCTTAAATGAATGATATCAACATGCATATTGTGTGGCATGTGTAGTTCCCTATTGTTTTTAAAAAAACTATTGGGGTTGTGTTCTTGCTAAAATCTTGTTCAAACTTAAACAAAAACCAAAATTAAGAAATATAAACATGTACATAAGTATTCACAGCCTTTGCTCAATTCATTGTTGAAGCACCTTTGACAACAAATACCGCCTCAAGTCTTTTTGAGTTTGATGCTACAAGCTTGGCACACCTACTTTAGGGCAGTTTTGCCCATTCTTCTTTGCAGGACCACTCAAGCTCCATCAGGTTGGAATGGGGAGCGTCAGTGCTCAGCCCTTTTCTGATCTCTCTCCAGAGATGTTCAATAAGATTAAAGTCCTGTCTCGGAGATCTACTAACAATTCCTTGGACTTCCTGGCTTGGTTTGTGCTCTGACATGCACTGTCAACTGTCAACATGACCTTATATAGACAGGTGTGTGCCTTTTCAAATCATGTCCAATCAACTGAATTTAACACAGGTAGACTTCAATCGAGGTGTAGAAACATCTCAAGGATGATCAGTAGAAACAGGGTGCATCTGAGCTAAATTATTTATTTTTAATGGATTGGCACCAATTGTTTAATGTTATCATTATCGGGTATTGTGTGTGGAGTTATGAGGAAAAACATTTATTTAATACATCTCGTAATACAGCAACGTAACATAACATAACATAAAATGTGGAAAAAGTGAAGTGCTGTGGGGCACTTTTTTCGTTTTGAGTATCCCTAATGGCTTAGCCTGATTCTGAACTTGGAGCTTGCCTCATATTGTTGGAACAATGGCCTTTGATGAGATGTATTTATGTCCTTAACACTGACAATCCCTCACTGCCTTACCACATTTCCTGTGGCTTCATAAATTCCTGAGGTCAAATGATCTCCACCAGATCACATGATTGCTCCTGTGTGCATCTGCTTTGGTAGCAGACCAGTCACTTTCTTTTGTGACAGTGGGGTGCTACAGGCTAACACGGCAGGTCAAATGCATGAGCGTTGCTAATTTCTAATCTGTTGTGGGCCTCAGGTTATGAGGTATAACAATCAGGGTTCGTTCACAGATTTGTTAGCTATTAGTTGCATGAAGGGTCTCAATGTTACTCTGAGGTCATGGTGGAGTGTCGGGTCAATGTCAGTTTGTGCGAGGAATTCCTTGTGTCGTGAACAAAGTGCGTAGAAACCACAGCTTTCAGATTCGGTACAGAGAGCAAGAGACTTGCTAGTCACATGGTTGGGCTTGGATGACATGAGTGTGGCGCAGTTTGTGTGTGTAGCAAGTGTGTGTGTGTTAGGGTGGGGTGCATAAGAGTCTGTAAATTATAGATGACAGTGTAATTTATCAGACTGGTTTGCGTGTGTGCAAATTAGCTTTTCTTTTGTCTTTACTCTATTTAATCACAGCCAGTTAAGACAGCATGTTGTATAGTACAGGATGCTGTTCTAAAATGCAGCAAGTATACAGACAGTTGACAAGTCGTTTTATCAAAAAGGGAACCAAACCATATTTTAAAACTCTGGCAGCAGTGTAGTCCAGACCAGCCCAGCCTCGGCAACAATGATAATCTACCAGAAATTGTCTCGGTTAACGGCCTCATAAAGCTGGCGTCACCAAGTCCACAGGGAAGTGGGCAGACTGGGCACAGATGGGGCATCAGTTTTCCACAGTGGCAGACTAGACAGCAGGTCAGCTCCCCAGGCTGTGCCTCATACCGGCTGCTCTATGTCCTACCTTAACTGTACATTAAGGTGAGATATTAGATTTGATAGGTAAACCTCAAACTACAGTTTCTTCCAGCCAGTCAGTTAGTGTTCTGTTCTTGCTTCCTTTGTTATCTACTGAAGGCTTCTCCTGTGTCATCCATACCACTGTTATTTATATGCCCTTAGCTTCCTCCACGGTAATACAATAACCACTAACCAGGCCAAGTCAACTGCCGGGCCTTTTCATCCAAACATATGATGGACGCTTAATGAATTCTGATACCATCCCTCTGGAGAGAAAGAGAGAGGGGGGAGTAAGAGAGAGAGGGAGCAAGCAAGAGGGAGGTGAAGAGAGAAAAGGAAGCTAGAAAGGTGGAGTGAAAGAGAAAGGAAATGAAAGGTTCAGATAGAAACTTCAAACGGCTACTTTCTAAAAATAAATATGTAATGTCAGATAATGCTAGTGTGACAAAGCAGTTTTAGCATTGAAATGGCTGTTATTTTAAAATATCTTCTCTTCCCCGTATGTTATAACCAGCATTAGGTGGTGCTTTGTGTTTATTGTTTTTAAAATATAGTACAGTAGGTCAATTGTTGAAAAATTATAAAGAGCTATTTGAAAAATCTCTCTGGGTTCATATAAGCAGAGAACCTTTAGGAACAGATAAGCAGGGTGAAATATCTTTTATTAAGGATGGTGCCTTTTTACCGTGATTTATTTAAACATTTAAACAATTTAAACATCTAGAAATGTTTCCCATGCCATTTATATTGAACCAGAAAGAGGGGGACAGACAGACAGGGAGAGAGAGAGAGAGAAAGGCATACAGACAGACCAAAGGTGGCCGGTGTAAATGGATCAAGACATAGAGACAGACAGCGACAGAAGGAGACAGACAGACAGACAGACAGACAGACAGAGGCAGGCAGAGGCTGATGGTGAACACAATGCATTAAAATTGTTCTGTTTAAAAAAAAAAGAAGCAAGGTCCTCGATGGCCTTAAAAAACAGAACTTACGTACAGAGGATTTTGGTGCACAGCAGACCAGGCATTAGTGGGTTACCACTAATACTGTTAATATCGTTTTATTGTCTTTATATTTTCCATACTATATTACATTGTTTTGACAGCATTCTGTGCTATTTTTTTAGATACTTTTACAAATCTTCACTTCACAAAACAGCAAACCAGAAGTTACTGACTAAAATGGCATTGATATTTACCCTGAGACACAAAATCAGTAAGCTGTGTCTTTACATTGTGCTGTGTACATGCCAGCCTGCGTACATACATGTGTGGGTGTGAGAGAGTGTATGACAGACAGCAGAGTAAGTTGTGTGTTGGATGGCACCTATTATTGAAGACACCTATTATTAAGAGACTTAACCAAGTGAAAGACTTGGTTAACACTGTGGATCAGTTTCCTATTCCACTGCTCTAAATATGGTGGTTCTAGCCCCAAATGCTCGTTATTTGATTTTTTTATTTTTAATGTTTTAATTACGTTGAGTACATTGACAACCTGTTCATAACACAACTTTGGCTAATATTGCGCCTTGTTGCTGTGTTTTCTTTGTTGTTGTGTTTTCCAGGTTAGTTATTTTTTATTTGCCTATATATTCTGTGTTATTGCGGCCTAACATGCGTGCGTTGGACATAGTGGCAATCATCCACTTATTGGATTGGATTGGATTGACTGAAACCGAGGTACAGAGACAAAAACTGTAAGAGCAAGAGAGAGAGATTAAAAGATGAAGACGAGAGCTTTCTCATTTTCCAATTGCTTTGTTTATGTAACCAAGTGTTTTCCATGCCAATAAAGCATTGATATTGAGTTGAGGGATTTCATATTGAAAGACAAAGATAGGAATTTCAGCCTCCTTTCTTCACTCCTGCACTGGACCAACCTCAGTCTTTTTGTCACAAGTGCAACATGTGTTATTTTGAATGTAAGTTATCATTATTCATACACACTCACCCTTGTGGCAGCAGGTAGCCTAGCAATCCAAAGGGTAACCAAAATCCAGTAAGGTGAATAACCTGTGGTCCAGTTCTGAGTAAAGACAGTTCAGCCTAATCGCTCCAAGGTTGTTGCTGTAATTCAGGGGTCTCCAAACCGTTCCACGGAGGGCGGAGTGTCTGCAGGTTTTCACTCTCACCTTGTACTTGATTGATGAATTATGTCACTGATTGGTTAGGTCTACCCTCATCTGGTTATTTAGGTCTGAACCTGGAACCAATTTACAGGAAAAAACTAAAACCTGCAGACACTCGGCCCTCCGTGGAACTGTTTGGAGACCCCTGCTGTAATGAGTCTTGCTGGTTAAACACACACACTACACGTCTAGGGGTAGGAGGTCTCATTCATTGCCATTCACATAGGCTTACCTTATTGACTTCATTATCATTGACTCCACAGTCAAGTGAATGGTTCGCAGCCACGGCCATACAACACACTGGAGATACAAAAAGCTGCAGTGTCTGACCCAGTGACTACATGTCTGTTCAATGTTACCAACTAGACTATAGAGGCTGGCGCGTTAGTAGTTGATAAAACCCCCATGTTGTCCTGGTGTCCTGAAACATAGTGTCTACTTCTGTTAGCATGTTAAACTGAGTGGGTCAGAGAGATGGACAATGACTATTTCCTCTCCTCCCTTTCTCTTTTCCGTTTTTTTCATCTGTTTTACTAGTCCCATAGGCAGAGGGCGGCAAGGGGGAGAGTGGAGGGGGAAAGTCAAGAAGAAGGGCATCAACCAGCACTGCTGTTCTGTTTTCACAATCTAACTGACTAGAAAAGACAACAAGGATACAGTGACTAGTTCCTGGACTCAGGAAGCAGGAAATGGGAGGTAGGGAAGAGGGTGTTCTCAGGTCAAGTGTATAGGGTTAACACGTGTGTTTTCTCTCAGTTTCTCTCTCCAGACCATTCTCTTCTTTCTTTCTGTGTCCCCTTTCCCCTCTCCTTCCCACTCGCTTTTCCTCTCTCCAGTTCTCAGCTTTTTATTCCGCTGGCTTATAGATGTCAACGTATTTGACCCGGTAATCAATAGTTTGGACCCTAAATTCTTGTTAACAGATGAAGAAATACATTTTTATTATTCAATAATCTCTCATACACCATTATCTTATTTTATATGCCCGCTGTGCATTTTATATGATTGCATGTCTATTTTATATGATGTCTATTCCTTGTCATTTTTTACTAGCAGTGTTATTACACCCAGTAACATTCTCGGTTTGTGTAAATCTAAACTCATAGTAGAACTGTTGTATAATATGGAAATTTGCTTTACAATGAGGTTTCTTTTACTCACTGAACATGAATGACCTTCCTTTTTTCAACTAAAAAGGCTTGGGATCAAGTACGCATTCAAGTTAAATCAATCATCTGTACTTTACAAAGCCCCTTTTATATCACACACACGTACTAGTTGGCCAAGTTGGCTCACACTCACTTCTGTTCATACTCGCTGCTGCACATGGTGTCTGGTAAACTGATGAATTTACTACCACTCCAGCCTCTGAGATGGACTTGGCATCAAAATGCGTAATGCTGCCCTTCGATTGGCTAGCTCTTCTTCTTTGTTTGTCAAATCTATGTCATAATAGGCTGTGATAGGGCTGGGCTATTTGCATACTGGGCCAGAACAGACTATTGCCTTAGCAGTTAGTTTGGTTGTTAGGGAAACAGAACTTAGCTAGGCTTTGACTGTCTTCTTGATCAATGGCCCTCATTTGACTCTCTAATTATGTTCACAACGTAGTTAATGGTTGTTTAAAGAGACATCCTCATTGCACACACAACTTACGCACGTTTATGTGTAAGAGTTTGTATGGTTCCTAAGGTTATGGTTGGCGCCTGTCATCTGGTGGAATCAGTTGTCACTGATCAGCACAGCTACTGATGAATTATCTGATGGTCATTTAGCAATGAGGAAGACACGTGGTTAACAGTGTCTTTGTGTGCAGTGGCCATATGGTCTGCTGACAAAACATTCTGAAATAGTGAGAGGAAGACTTCACAGTTGCACTTGAATTCCTTTCCAGTGGAGCCGAGGAGCAACTTATTGCACTTGCTGACACAGTTGCAGTCTTCTATCAGCCACAAACCCACTTTATGTCGATTCATCTTCTGGATTGAGGGATTGACGGATTATAGAGGCTTTTAGGGTTTTTAGGAGAATCCCATAACAGCCGGTTTGTGTGTCTTTGTATGTGTGTTTTGCTAATTGTGCTGATAGCAGAATCCCCTGAAAGCTAGTTCATAATGTATTCCTAACTCTGTCCGTTGGGAGGTTAGCTGAACAAATCACAGGGATAATCCACTCAGACTGGTGGACCTGTGTATGGAAGCCATAGGCACAGATTTGGGATATGTTTACCCTTGCTTAATCATCGCCTCAATCATTATTAGAGGAGGTGGAAGTATTGTTACCAGGGACTTCCTAGTCTTACTGCCCTATAAAGTTGTGTAAACAGATGAACAAATGTATGTGTAATATTTACAAATATCTCATTATCTTATGCCCATCACCCATCTTCTATAATTGCATGTCTATTTTGCATACTTTAGTTTAACAGCTGCTGATTACCACTTGCTGTGTCTGTACACCAAGCAACATTTCCTATTTGTGTAAAGGTACTTGAAGCATAAAGGGGATTCTCATTCTCTAGCCACTCCCTTTGGCAGCTCAGACACCTGGTCGGAAAAGTGGTGTGGAAAAAAATCCAAATGGCTTGCCCTGGATACCTATGAGGAAAGCTTACAATCTTCTACTCTCCTATATTCGTTAGGAGTTGTTGCATTGATCCCGAGGGCTGAGGATACCACTGGATAAGACAAAATATAGCAAATATGGAAAATGTGCCTGTTTTAGACTGTCCTTATTTTTCATTAAATAAACTTTTAGTACATTAATATTGGGAAAATGGTCAGGATTATTTTAATTGAATAAAAATACCAAAAGATTGGATAGACTGTTCTGTTTAATGTTAAATATTACTATATTATTATCATTAATTAAACATTCTGTAATATAAGAAAGTTTGTCATTTTGCAATATTTTCAATAAATAAGCCTTCATATTAGAATGTCTGACATTTAAATAAATTGGGACAGTAATATTAGTAAATCAGCCTTTTTATTTCATTGCAAAGGGGCCATCTGTAAGATTTCAACTATATTACTAGCATACCAGCAACCTCTGCAGGTAATGTTTTAAGCTATAGTTTCAAATACTTTTTGTCTCCAAATTTGTTGCATTAAAACCATCCGCCTGTCTAACTATCAGTTTGCTTTCACTTGTAGTCTCCTCATACTCCCTTTAGAAAGATGCCATACAATCTCCCCCACCCTAAACTCGCTAATTCTCAATGTGGACTAGCTTATTCTATTCTAGTCTTAATCAGTAATGGAAGGGGTAAGAGACATTGTCATATCATTGTTTAATTAATTCAGTCTTGTTCATTTAAAGCAGGATTATTCACATGTATTAATATTAAGACAGCATGGAAGCTGTAACCAATCTTATTTGCCTGAATATATGAAAGAATATAAGAATTAGTTTATCATGACTCAGCTAGAATAGACATAGATTCACACTCCTCTTTCATACTCTCTCGTCCTCCCTCTCTTTTGTCTGAAATTATCATGGTTAATGTTTTTTTTTCTTCCATTGCTTATTTTTAGCTGACAAATGCCCTTGGGGGTGTGAGAGGTGTCTTTGTGTGTGTCAGTGGTGTGTTTGCAGCAATGATCAATGTTATGGATCCAGTCTTTATAATGGAGCAGCTATGTGAACCAGGGCTTTTTACAGTGGGCCACCAGAACCCTGCGTCTCTGCTTACTAGAGAAGAAAAACAAAACATTTATGAACAGAAAATTACTGTAAATAAATGTCTATTAGAGTGTTTTTCTGTTTTGGGGCTCTGCTGTGCTTTAAAGGCTGTGATTTTTGTAAATTTCTTGACTGTAGTTTCAGGACTGTGTGTCTGTGTGGTTGTCAGTTATATTACTGAACAGATGTGTCTCAATGGATTTATAACCCTTTGTGTTAGTACAGTATCAGTCTATAGTGTGTTTTAAACCAGCCAATCTTGCGAAATACTGCTGGTCAATCCTAGCATGAATATTCTCATCCTGGCATGAATCTCCTCATCATTCTTAAAAAAAATAGCAGGAATGGGAAGCTGAGAGAAAAAGGGGGTAAGGAGAGGGAGTGAACGAAAGAGAAAGATTGTATTCTTTCACCTGCCGATAGTTTGACTTTTATACGCTACATAAAAATCACATGATTTAGAACCAGTTCCTATGTACTGTGAGGACCCGGTAAATTCAACATAATGCTCTGAAGATTACCCAGTGGGTAGATTAAAACAGGAGAGATGTAATTGGAAGGATAAAGTCAGAGATACAGAGAAAGACAGAGCGAGACAGCAAGACTGAGAGAAATAAAGTGAGAAACAAAGAGAAGAAGTAAGAAAGAGTGATAAAAAGAGAATGTTGAATTTTTAACCCATGGTCCTGCAACACGTCTTCTTTCACAGCCATTTCCGTGGTCGGATTAAGAAATGACAGTCCCTGGGGCTTTGTAAAAGCAATTTTAGCACACTTTACGGTTGAGCACAGGCATTTTAGGATTACAGCTCATGTAAAAAATATCATAACGTGTAGCTACTTGCAATTCGACATAATGTACACTAAAGACTGATTATGATTAAAGCAAAATTGAAACAATATCAAACAATGAAAAGACAGATTTGAAATGATTTAGACATTGCAGTGGGCAATATGCTAAACAGACTTCCACATAGTAAAGGTGAGGGTTTATGCTTCGACCAAACAGATTGCAAAATGTATATCGCAATACTGCATGCCATGCCAAAATGTAGGGCCATTTACCCAATTCATAAGTGTTTGATTGCTATGCCTGGTTAACTCTTTGCAAACAAATAGAATAAACTGCATGACATTGGTTGAGCTTTGTTTATTGACAAGCATGTCTTAGAGATTTCTGAGATATGGAAAACATACTCAAGACAAATTGCCAGCCGTTTTGCTTGTTTTTTATGCTCCCTCATGTGATGATATTGCCACTGCTTGGTGCAGCATGTCAACTTGCCCCAGTTTAAGATAAAAGTTCAGGCAAACTCCTCTCCCAGTACTATGCTAACTGCAACTCTGTGACCAGGAGATGGGATTTGCAACAGATTCATAACAGTGTGATATTATAACATTTCCAAGGCTTATAGTATTACAATGCTTGTAGATTGTCCTACTATTGTGATTGAGATTCAATTTATTTGATTAAAAGAAACAAAAAATATTTTCCTGTGGGTAATGTTTATATTTCGTGGTTTGAGGGTAAGGAGGTGTTTAGCTTTGGTGCTACATCCTGTCAGCTATGAAAGCGACTGAAATCCTGTTCATAACGTTGGCTTGAGTGTCTTTCGCTGCCCAAATTGTGAACTTCCTTTAAGTGTTAGTTAAAAGTCATAAAATATATATAAGTATTGTATCCCTTCTATGGCTCCTCTATTAATCCTGTTGTTACCCTCAGACTTTGCTGGTACAGTTTTAGCATCGTATTGTGTACCAATATACCTAAAGTGATCCAATAGGAGCATGTTGGTGAGAATTAGTGATGTTCAGTTGAGCTGCTTCATCTTTATTCTTCTGATGTCTATAAACCAGCCGTTGGAGGAGTATTTCATTGTGGTTCTAATGTTTCTAGTGCAACTACTTAATTATCCCCTGCCAATGCATTTCTGTGATCGAATCCAGCTGACCCAACAAAATGCTAGTCAATATTCGGGAAGGAGAGGGTTGTGTGTCTGCAGTTCTTTGAGTTACGTTTGATGAAATTCTTATTATGAGTAATAAAATGTGTCATGTGGTTGTTTTGTGTGTTGTGAGATGGAAGATGGGAGAGCTTATTGTGGTTGTGTGTCTGTTACCTGAGGGCAAGCAATTAGGTTTTTTGCATGGTCATGGATTTTACCAGAATAAAAAGATTAGCTGTATTTTACCTGATTACAATGATTAACGGAATATGGACTACACATCAAAGTGCAGCCATTCATCTATATGTGGTTTTCTGGCCTAATCCTCAGCCATTGGTTGTTGGCATGTATATAAATTGTTTTCTTGAGCCAAAGTACCAAGTACTAACTGCTTTTTAGACATTTGTGACATTTTGAATAATAAGTGAGGTTTAAGGTACGAGTAAGGGTTAAAGCTAAAATGTCCTCTCTAACCCATTTGCAATGCAAGCGACACAATCTTCCTGTTTACACTTGAAGAACATTTTCTATTAATCCTTAAACCCCAAGTGGACTCTGTTTCTCCTGTATTGATATGGGTAAAATGAAAGCATTTAACGGAATACTGAACACTCCTCTGTAACCCATCGTTAACCATACTTCTTCTTTTTCCCATGGGTTTGTAGGATCCGTCCACAGATGGCAAAGGAGAAGATCGAGGGCTGCCATGTGTGCACACTGGTGACACCTGGGGAGCCCCAAGTGTTGCTGGGAAAAGACAAAGCTTTCACCTATGACTTTGTGTTCGACATTGACTCGGCACAGGAGAAAATCTATGCAGCCTGCGTTCGCAAACTCATTGAGGGGTGCTTTGATGGATACAACGCTACAGTGTTTGCGTACGGACAGGTAATGATGAGAGACACACACAAACAGACTATCACATACACAGACATGTAGATATGCATACAGACATACAAGTATATAAATGGTGCCATTGTAATTAAAAGCTTATTCTTGGTTGACTTGCCTAGTAAAATAAATACACTTGCTGGTTTTAAGCAGCTTTTCATCTGTAAGACACTTTGTGTAAGGGTGTCTGCTAAATGAACAACATGCAATGTAAATGTGATACCTATCAATTGTGTTGTAAGTTATTTGTGTGTGTGTGTGTGTGTGTTTGTCAGACGGGCTCAGGAAAGACTTATACTATGGGGACAGGGTTTGACATGAACGTCCAAGAGGAGGAGAAGGGTATCATCCCGCGGGCTGTTCAACAGCTGTTTCTGGGAATCCAGGAGAGGAAAACTCAGGCCCAGAGAGAAGGGACACACCCTCCGGAGTTTAAAGTCAGCGCACAGTTCCTAGAGGTAAAAACACTCACCCTCCTGAGTGGAACGGGGTCACTCATCTACTAAACTACATTTTTTGAAGTACATCCTCCGAGAACTCATCGTTTTGGGTGTCATTGCTCGTGATTAAGTGCGTGCGCTTGTGTTTGTGTGGTAAATGCTATATTGTACGGGACAGGGTGATGAGAAATGTGAACAGGAAACCGGGTGCTGATGGATGTTAGTCATTAACTGTGATGTTACCCAATGATAATACGGATGGACAGACAGGCGCTGTGTGTCTGAGGTGCAGCAGTGTGCAAGAGGTAAGTATTCTGCTTCTGCTTCTGTATTCTATATGCCGTGTATTTGTCAGTCTGGCTGTATGCTTCCCATCCAGAGACTAGCAGACTAGTTCTGTAATCATGGACTAATGCAACCTGATTCACTGACTGCCCCTAGCTATTTCAGCTCCATCAGAGTTCTTTGTCGCTCTCTACTTCTATACTGGCTCTGTCTCATTTTCTTTCTTCCGCCTTCTCTTGCTCCTGTCATTAGTTCCGCAGAAAGGCTGTTTATAAGGTCATTGAGTTATCAGTACTGATGATATACAGACTGATGTGTGTGCATGTGATCGTTGCTGTGTGTGCTAAGTGGTTTCCTGTACACTGGTGACCTCTAACCGTATTGCTTCTTAAGGGTCAAATGTTATTGCCACTTTGTCTGATCACATTCTGTCTGTATGTTTTCCAGCTGTACAACGAGGAGATTCTGGACCTGTTTGATGGAGCCCGAGATCCAGACTGTAAAAGCAGGAAGTCTAACATTAAGATCCATGAGGATAGCAATGGGTCAATCTATACCACCGGTGTCACGTCACGATTAGTGAATTCTGAGGAAGAGGTGTGCGTTTTTCTAATAGTTTTTATGTTTATGTGTATTTGGGTTTAGTACTGACGCTGTGTGTATGTTGCTCTCTAGCTGTTACAGTGTTTGAAGCTGGGAGCTCTGTCTCGCACTACGGCAAGTACCCAGATGAACGCGTCCAGTTCCAGGTCTCATGCCATTTTCACCATCAACCTCTGCCAGATGAGAGTCTGTCAACAAATTGAGGTATGGTTTTGTGAGAGGGTGAATTTTTTTTCCAGGGTGATAATAATGGAGTGCTGTAAAGTAAGTGGTTTTAAACCATGGACATTTGTAGGCTTCATTTTTTGTTTTATTTTCATGTTAAAAATATGTGTTGTAACAGTTTTTATTTATTTAATAGTTGCGCTAAATCAGTTTTTGGTAACTATTGTTTTCTTTTTTATGTAATTGAATTCGTTCATAGAGAGCTTGTTGTTATCGCTTTACAAATTGTTTTCTTTTCATTTCAGGAGAATGGTGGTGAGAACAGAGGTGTGGTCAAAGAGTTGAACGGGGAAGTGAATGGGGATATGAATGGCGTTGGCGGAGGTCCTATAGCCAAGCCTGAATATGAGACTTTGATGGCCAAGTTTCACTTTGTGGACCTGGCTGGATCAGAGAGACTCAAACGGACAGGCGCCACGGGGGATAGGGCACGGGAAGGCATTTCCATCAACTGTGGACTGGTGAGGAGTGACTATGTTGATTATTATGTTTTTAATAATGATGGGTGTTCTAACTGGTGCTGGGAAATGTGATAACAAATGGTGATGATGATAATAGTAATGATGATGACAGGGAGTTTTGACGACGGCAACAGTAATGATTAGGCATTGATGGTGAGTATTGTGATGATTGTTATGACAATGATAACGTTGATGCAATGATAATACTGATGATGTGGGTTTTAGTAGCAATGACGACAACTGTTATGATGATAGGGATGATGACACTGATGTATGTGTGTGTCTTGTGTTATAGCTAGCGCTGGGGAATGTGATCAGTGCCCTTGGAGACCAGACTAAGAAAGGAGGACATATTCCCTACAGAGACTCTAAACTCACACGTCTACTACAGGATTCCCTGGGGGGAAACAGGTAAATGTGGGAATAATTATTGTTAAGACCATTTATTAATTGATTTTATATGCTACTGAGAAATTAGAAAATTTAATATTAATCACATGTTGCTAAACGGAAACAGGAAACTGCCCAAGGCTGTTACAACTGCCACAAACACCTGTAAACAGAAAGCATCATCGCTTTGCGACATGACGAGTCATAATGAGAGTGTAAGATAGGGGTCCACAGAAATCTGAGAACCCTCCTTGTGTCTGTATGTGTGTATAAAAACATTGTGCTCTCCAAAGCAACTCAGAGCTTTCTGAATAAACAAACTCAATTGACCTGGCTGGCGAGTTTTAGTTTGATTGTCTTCTATAAGTCTGGGTTATTATACATCGATATAGACTACTTATTACCGGGACCTTACAAACCTTGGCCGTTCTAGCAGGTAGACTAGAAGGGAGATTTTAATCTGTCTGTAACAACACCAAAGGAGACAATTTAAGGAGTTAAGTCTCCATGTAATGACAGTGCGAGTGGAGCAGAGAGGTCGGACAAATCCCACGCCTCAAAGTCCAACTCTGGAGGCACTCTTCAATGTCCATTTTCCTCAAAATGTATTTTTGAGCGAGCATAATAATAACTATGTATCCTTTGGATATGAAAATGGGACAAAAACAATGGGTCAAAAAAACTACAAAACAATGCTCTTTGCTCACAGGAAGTAAGTAGTTGCTGCATATGGTTTTGGGTAAAATGTCAACCAAACAAACATTCTATCTACTGTTGACTATGTTGTTTCCCATTTGGTGTGACATAGGTTAAGTGAAAAGAAGCTCTAATAATTTCCATTTTTTTTTTAAGCTGTTAAGGCTTTAAAGAAGGGTGATGAGGAAAATGACTACTGGCAGAGCATGACCAGAGCACATGGCTGAGTGCTTTCGGACTGAATTGGAACCGGGACAAATGGCCTCCAATCCAGCATTTTGGAAACGTCCTCAAGCCAAATAATGAGCTTTCTGCTCCTCGCTCCTCTCGATTTCCATAGTGTTCACATACTCTGGATTGAATTGAATGAATACAATGGTATAAAAAATTTACAAACGATAAACTATTTACTCCACTCTAGCCATTATTATGAGCTGTCCTTCCATCACCAGCCTCCTGTGTCAAAAACACATAAACACGCTTGTCCGTGTAATATTCCTTTGGGTCCAGAAAACCGATTCTCGTGTTTCCTATCCCCTAAACATAATATTAACCCTAACTCTTGCCCTATATCCTTATCCTAACCATAACCTTGATAACAATTTATGCCAAAACGTAACCTTGCCCAAACACCTAACCCAAATCTTAAATTGAACCTGTAATGCTTAAACCTTTTACCATAACCCTTAATTTGGAAATACCCTTTTTTCTAATGGGGACCGGCCAAGAAACCTTGCATGGACTAATTGGTTGATACTATATCTGTCACATCCTGGCTGGGGGCCCCTGGCCATCTTTTGTGCCTCGGGCTCACAGCCAGGACGTGCCGTGTAGAGGTGCCTCTAGGCACCCCATGCTGTTGTTCAGGGCTCCTCAATTGGAGACAGCTGTTGTCAGTTGTCTCTGATTGGGGAGCCTACTTAATGTTAGTCTTTGTCCACACCCGGTGTGGTTTATTGTTTGGCTATGCCTCAGTTTGTGGCCGCTGTCACTTTTGTTTGTTTTATTTGTTGTTCTGTGGATACGCTCCATGTTTTATATGTAAGTTAATTCACAGTTGGTTTTATGTTTCGTTATACGTTGTGCTGTTAATACAGCCTCATTTATTTCCTGTGTACAGTTTTTTTTATTTTATTTTTTTAATAAATTCAGTGTTTCACTTCACTACAATGTATGCGTTTGGTTCCGACCTGCACTGCACAGCATCGGAGGAGAGGGGAGTATACATGGAAGGGAGATTGGGGATCAGACTCCCTCTCCACCGATGATTCAGGGGCAGAGTACGAAGACTGGGACCTCCCCAATGATGATCCAGGCTGGGGTGTCATTGGGGGGTGGAGAAATCCACCTTTCACCCTGTCTCCATGGGTCACCGCGGCACCCAGCACAGCTGCACCCCAGGGGCCCCCCCAAACAATTTCTTTGGGGGGGGCTAACAGGGTCCCCTGGGGTGCCATGGCTGGAACCTGAGCGGAGGTCTCGGATGTCTGACTACATGTTCCTGCCTACGCTGGACACACACTCCTGCCTGTCTCCCTGGTTGGGGAGTGGGCTGGCCAGGCACCCCGGACAGGGGCCTGGCACACAGGCTGCCTCCGCCAAAGTGTCTGCTCGTCGCCCCGCCGGCGCCCCAAGTCCTGCTCGGCAAACCGCAGTTGCCCCAGGTCCTGCAAGGCAAACCGCCAGCGCCCCAGGTTCTGCTAGACGGCCTGCCGTCCCAGCACCTGCTCCACGAGTGACCATCGTCCCGGCACCTGTTCCACGACGAGTCATCGTCCTGGCACTTGCTCCACGAGTGACCGCCCTCCCAGCACCTGCTCCACGAGTGACCGTCGTCCCGGCACCTGCCCCACGACGCGCCATCTTCCCGGCACCTGCCCCACGACGCGCCTTCGTCCCCCGTTGTCTGCCTTACGGGCCGGTCCCCCATTGCCTGCCTTACAGGCCTTACGGGCCGGTCCCTCGTTGCCTGCCAGGAGCCCGCGCCTTGAGAGGGGGGGGATCTGTCACGTCCTGGCTGGGGGCCCCTGGCCATCTTTTGTGCCTCGGGGTCACAGCCAGGACGTGCCGTGTAGAGGTACTTCTAGGCACCTCTATGCTGTTGTTCAGGGCTCCCCAATCGGAGACAGCTGTTGTCAGTTGTCTCTGATTGGGGAGCCGACTTAATGTTAGTCTTTGTCCACACCCGGTGTGGTTTATTGTTTGGCTATGCCTCAGTTTGCGGCCGCAGTCACTTTTGTTTGTTTTATTTGTTGTTCTGTGGATACGCTCCATGTTTTATGTGCAAGTTAATTCTCAGTTAGTTTTATGTTTCGTTATACGTTTTGCTGTTAATACAGCCCCTTTTATTTCCTGTGTACTGTTCTTTTTTTTTTTTTTTTGTTTAAATAAATTCAGTGTTTCACTTCACTACAATGTATGCGTTTGGTTCCGACCTGCACTACGGCCGTGACAATATCTATGCCACGGGTATTGTTAGAACCTGTTAGATTCTGATTCAAGACCAAGTGAAGAGCCATTCAAGTCAGGGGAGATTTGTTTCTTTATTAGCATGAGTCCAAGATGTTGATCTTCCATAGTACTTGCATGTTCTTCTCAAAGCAGTCCAAGGTAATCTCCAAAGACTATTGCTTTAACACAACCTGTCATGTCAGAATGCATAGGAGGGGGTCAAAGGTAATAGCCAATCAGTACACAAGGTCCATCCCACAACAAATTCCATATGGCCTGCTCTTGATAACAAAAACCAATGACAACACATAGACAACCCCCTAAGAGGCATAGACAATGCCCTTAAATAACCACCTCCTGTCCATTGTCCTTTGTTCTAATCATAAATTGTGTCAAACTTAAACCATTTGAGTTCCATATTACCACAAACCCAACACGCAACACTCTCTGTAACATCATAATCCTCTCCCCAGTCGAACTGTGATGATAGCGTGTGTGAGTCCATCAGACCGGGACTTCATGGAAACTCTGAACACACTGAAGTACGCCAACAGAGCTAGGAACATCCGGAACAAGGTGGTTGTGAACCAGGACAAGACCAGCCAGCAGATATCAGCTCTGAGGGCTGAAATTGCCAGGCTACAAATGGAGCTGATGGAGTACAAAGCGGTGAGGATGTTATGAGGAATGGATGTAGAGAAGGTGTGGGAGGATAGGTAGAGGGTAATCAAAGATAAAAGTGAAGCTGAGGCAGAGAGGAAGTGGAGAAGCCCTTACTGTCATAAGCTGCAATAACTGCCAGTCTCTCTGGATAAGAGCGTCTGCTGAATGGCATATTGAAATGAAAATGAAAAGGAATGGAGAAACGGAAAAGGGTCCCTTCGAACGATAATGTGATGAGATATTTACCATGGTTTTGGAGTAAACAGTGTATTACCATGGTGCGGAACTAGCATATTGATGACCTAATTGGGGTATAGGAGTGATCGGAGGTGGAGAGTAATTGCATGTGGTTGGCTAAAGTATAGTTTTCTCCTTTCTGATGGGCTTTTGCTGAAAAAGATATGAAATTATATTAAAATCAGTGGCCTGCTTGTTGATTTGATGAATGGGCATTATTCTGTTTGTTGATTGGCTGTATGTGTGTTGTCCCCCCTCCAGGGGAAACGCGTGGCCGGTGAAGATGGCTCGGAGGGCTTTAGCGATCTGTTCCAGGAAAACTCCATGCTCCAAAAAGAGAATGAAACACTACGCATGAGAGTCAAAGCTATGCAGGAGACCATTGACCACCTCAACACACGAGTCACCACTCTGCTCGCCAATGAGGTCAGCACACTGCTCGCCAAATCAGGTAAGACAGTGTATCAACTAAAAATATAGATTGTAAGTTCTCCTTACACGTTCAAAAACCATTCTGTACAAATTGTGGCTGTTTCAAAAGGTTATTAACTGTAAAATCATATTTAAAAATCCTACCTCTGAATGCCAATTGAAGGAGAGGATTATTTTTCCTTCCCTCAGACTGTTTCTTTCAATGAGCTTTGAGAGGAATTGGGGAAGCAATGGAGGAAGCAATGATTTGAGACCTTTTGACATTTATTTTATGTTTGGCCTCAGCCAGTAACATAAAGTTAAGAAGCATTTTCCTGTGACCTGACTGTGACCTCTGACCTCTAGGAGAGGGCAATGAGGAGATTGGGGCTCTGATCCAAAACTACATTAGAGAGATCGAGGAGCTCAGGTAAGAGGTTATAACACTGCAATTGGTTCCACTAGGAGTGGATTGGTTTTATATGGGTCTTTGTCTCTCTCTGTACCCCTGGGACTGAATATTTTGTTGTTGAATCGGTAGAACAGGTAATATAGTTTTTGAATTTTGCTTTTACTGTGTACAGTAAGAGTTCCGTTTTACTTGTCCTTTTATCTCTCTTCTTTTCCTTTTTCCTCCCCTCAGATCAAAGCTCTTGGAGAGTGAGGCAATGAACGAGTGTCTTCGCCGCAGTGTGACCCGTCTCTCCTCCCGTTCTACGTTCCCAGCCTCCTCCTCCCATAGCTCTTCCCCTGGGAATTACCAATTAGGCTCTTCCCCATCTTTATCCATGGAAGCGGAGATGACGGACGTAATTCGCAGAGCCAAGATGGACATTGAGAGACTGAAAAAGAAGGAGAGGAGACAGAGAAGGATGAGGTGCGGGGGTAGAGGGGGCCGGGGAGAGGACATGTGGATTAAGGACATGATTCTGCGTTTGACAGCGTTTGAGCAAATGCAGAGTTGGGCTCAATACTTTATATTTGGCGAGTAAATAGTATTGGAATGGGGCCAATATTGTAGGGTAATAATTCCATTACAGAGAATTTTTTTAGTTTTAATCTAAAATTGAGAGGAATGTATAGAGCAGGGAGAAAGGGAGAGTTCTATACTAATTACTTATTTCATTTGGCCAAAAGTAAAAGGACTTTTCATTGGCCATGTCCCAAATACAAAGAACATGAAATTCTAATAAATATCCCATCCATACTGCACATTTTTATAAAGGGACCAGGCCAAATGAAAAAAAAAAGTTTTTGGGATCACATTATGAGCTTCTGTGAGTGTGTTATAGTATGTGTGTATTATCAAAGGAGCCTGGTTTAATACTGCTTCTAATGTGTTTTGTAGCAGCCCATATAAGTGAATCTTTATAAAATCTTCGGGCCCCTGAATGTTACAGCCGTAAAGTTACTGTCTCACTGTTAACTGCGTAATTGGGAGACTCTGGTTCTTACTGATTTTGGTTCAAAGTTCCTGGTTTAGCTGACAGCGTGTTAAGAACAACATTAGATGTGCTTCATAAGACATATCTCAACATCAACAGTACCAGGATCACTGCATACTGTTGCTGTTGTACAAAGACACAGTCTTTTGTCAGTTTACTGCTTTAATTTAGCTGTTTGGAGAATGAGGTTCTTTGTATTCAAGAAATACATTGATGTTCAGTATCTTTGTTAGGTGGGTGGGTGACTGTGTGTTTCTGCATGTGTTTCAGTGATTTCATCTGAGACCTAATTCTTATTTTCTATGTGTAGCCCAGAAAAAGATAAAGGCTTGAAGAAAAGAGTGAAGCTTCATACTCATGACAATGGACCCAACACAGTAAACGGACAGAACGGAGAAAACAAAGATATGGACTCAGATGAAAACTGCACAGATGACGTGATGTCCCCCTTGCAGGAGGAGGAGAGTGGTTGTGATGAGGAGGAGGAGGAGGAGGAGGAGGAGGGAGGCAGGGATGACGAGGAGTTCGACAGTGATGAGAGTTTGGTCGATTCAGATTCAGACTCTGATGAGAAAGGTGATGATTTGTTCAGGGTAAAGTTTCTTACCATGAGAGCTACTTATAAAGCAGGTATTGAGTGTCTGTTTTCGATTATGCATGCTCTTCTCCCCTCTCCTGAAACTTTTCCCTATTTCAATATACCTGGTTAAATATTGACAAATAGACAACTTATAAAATCTTTTTTTTTTTTCTATAATTCTGTAAAAATACATCTCTAAATGATGTTTCCTTGGTCTTCCTCCTTTTTGATTTCACTGTACCTCAAATTAGATATTCATAGAGAGAAAATGTAATTGGATGTTCTGTATCCATGTCAATGAATAAATCACACGATGGGGGGGACTGTGCAATGTACAAAATGTGCAGTAATTTCAAAATGGTTCATCCAATATGTATGAAAATACTAACAAATTAAAGCTGACAGTAGGCACTGGAACCAGATTGTATCAATTTGTGCTGAAATATTGAGTCCAAAAAACAAACATTTCTTCTTAAACAGTATGCCTACTTTGACCTGATCGACTTATTGGAGAACCTGTTCAAATTACCTTTCCAATTCTTAGATTTGTATTTGGAGTGCTAGATAGCAAAAATTAGCGTGGCGTTGAATAGGAATTAGACTGATGTCTTTCATCTTAACTTTTTGCTCTATGATTTCTAATCCTCTGCAGCTAACTTCCAGGCGGACCTAGCGGACCTGACATGTGAGATTGAGATCAAGCAGAAGTTGATTGATGAACTGGAGAACAGCCAGAAGAGACTTCTACAGCTCAAAATGCAGTACGAAGAAAAACTCATCCTGCTGCAGAACAAGATCAGAGACACACAGCTGGAGAGAGACAGAGTACTACACAATCTTAGTGAGTTATCTGCAATGTAGTCATACATTCACGAGAAGGACCAAATTCTAAACAGCTTCAGTGTGTTGTGAGGGGCAGAGCCAGTGGCCTCTTACAGTGGGCACTGATTTTGCCTTCACAAGTGAAGTCTTTACGTTTGCCTGGTTTCACTCAAAATAATGGTATATGTGTGCATATGTTAATGTCTGGTTTTAAGAGCCATAGGATTCTACAATAAATTATCAATTTTAAACCCAGGTATCGTTACACCACAAACCTCTAGAGACAATCTATCCCCCGTTCTCCTTCAGTGTCTATGGAGAACTATACAGAGGAGACAGCAAGCAGGATCAAGTCAGAGTACGAGAAGCGCTTGAAGGAGATGAACAGAGATCTGCTGAAACTCCAGGCTGCTCAAAAGGAGCATGCTCGGCTTTTGAAGAACCAGGGACGATATGAGCGGGAACTGAAGAAACTACAGCAGGAGGTCAACGAGATGAAGAAAGCCAAGGTAAGTGATTGAGCTGATTTTGTGATCCTCCACCTTCCGTTTTAGGATGCCCCACAGTTGCTCAATAGGGTTTAGGTCTGGAGACATGCTTGGCCAGTCCATCACCTTTACCCTCAGCAAGGCAGTGGTCGTCTTGGAAGTGTGTTTAGGGTTGCAGACATTTGGTATTGTAGTTCGTGATTTGTTGAGGTAATCTGAAGAGATTTGACCCTATGCTTTCTAAAGCAGCACCCACAAGTTGCATTGGCTTGATGGGCACTTCTTATGTACAGTACGATCAAGCTGCTCCCACAACTACTCAATAGGGTTGAGATGTACTTACTGTGTTTTTCTGTCATGCACCATAGAACCCAAGAAAATTCCTTGTATGTGTAAATGTACTGGCAATAAAGCTGATTCTGATCCGGTGACTGCTGGCCACACCATTATAGACAGAATACTAGCTGACTGCTTCTTCCCTAAATCATGCATAGTTTGGTCCTGTGCCTTGGGTCATTGTCCTGTTGTAGGAGGAAATTGGCTCCAAATAAGCACCATCCACAGGGTATGGCATGGAGTGATAGCCTTCTTTCTTCAAGATCCCTTTTACTCTAATTTGCTTTTCTTTCAAAAACAATGACATTTATAAGTGAACTCAAACTTTTAAATGGTAATGTATATATTTTGAATGTTGGGATATTTCATGCTTTATTGAACAAGAGAAGTTGGAAAGATATTGTGTTGATGCAGCGGTATACAGTGGGGAGAACAAGTATTTGATACACTGCCGATTTTGCAGGTTTTCCTACTTACAAAGCATGTAGAGGGCTGTAATTTTTATCATAGGTACACCTCGACTGTGAGAGACGGAATCTAAAACAAAAATCCAGAAAATCACATTGTATAATTTTGAAGTAATTAATTTGCATTTTATTCCATGACATAAGTATTTCATCACCTACCAACCAGTAATAATTCCGGCTCTTACAGACCTGTTAGTTTGTCTTTAAGAAGCCCTTCTGTTCTCCTGTATTAACTGCACCTGTTTGAACCTGTTACCTGTAGAAAAGACACCTGTCCACACACTCAATCAAACAGACTCCAACCTCGCCACAATGGCCAACACCAGAGAGCTATGTAAGGACATCAGGGATAAAATTGTAGACCTGCACAAGGCTGGGATGGGCTACAGGAAAATAGGCAAGCAGCTTGGTGAGAAGGCAACAACTGTTGGCGCAATTATTAGAAAATGGAAGAAGTTCAAGATGACGGTCAATCACCCTCGGTCTGGGGCTCCATGCAAGATCTCACCTCGTGGGGCATCAATGATCATGAGGAAGGTGAGCGATCAGCCCAGAACTACACTGCAGGACCTGGTCAATGACCTGAAGAGAGCTGGGACCACAGTCTCAAAGAAAACAATTAGTAACACACTAGCCGTCATGGATTAAAATCCTGCAGCACACACAAGGTCCCCCTGCTCAAGCCAGCGCATGTCCAGGCCCATCTGAAGTTTGCCAATGACCACCTGGATGATCCAGAGGAGGAATGGGAGAAGGTCATGTGGTCTGATGAGACAAAAATATAGCTTTTTGGTCTAAACGCCACTTGCCGTGTTTGGAGGAAGAAGAAGGATGAGTACAACTCCAAGAAACCCATTCCAACCGTGAAGCATGGAGGTGGAAACATCATTCTTTGGGGATGCTTTTCTGCAAAGGGGACAGGACGACTGCACCGCATTGAGGGGAGTATGGGTGGGGCCATGTATGGGGCCAACAACCTCCTTCCCTCAGTAAAAGCATTGAAGATGGGTCGTGGCTGGGTCTTCCAGCATGACAACGACCCGAAACACACAGGGCAATTAAGGAGGGGCTCCGTAAGAAGCATCTCAAGGTCCTGGAGAGGCCTAGCCAGTCTCCAGACCTGAACCCAATAGAAAATCTTTGGAGGGAGCTGAAAGTCCTTATTGCCTGCGACAGCCCCAAAACCTGAAGGATCTGGAAAAGGTCTGTATGGAGGAGTGGGCCAAAATCCCTGCTGCAGTATGTGCAAACCTGGTCAAGAACTAGAGGAAACGTATGATCTCTGTAATTGCAAACACAGGTTTCTGTACCAAATATTAAGTTCTGCTTTTCTGATGTATCAAATACAAATGTCATGCAATAAAATGCAAATTTATTACTTTGCAGGAAAACCTCCAAAATCGTCAGTGTATCAAATATTTGTTCTCCCCACTGTATGTGCAACTGAAGCAGCAAGTTGGTACCCTGGTCCAGCCTATCATGTATAGCATTTGACATGGTCATTAACGCTAGCCTTTGAGAGTCACAGGATGTGCAGGCTTTTGTTCCACCTTGGTCTAACACACTGCATTCCATTAGTTAAAGGGCTTTTTCACATCATATGGGAGCCGTCATACATGCTTCTGGGGAGCTTTTATGTCATATCATCTATCTGGATTTCAACTATAGCATATAATGCCTGGAAGTAGAATGATAACAATTGGAGTACTTATTCATGTGAACGATTTGTCCATCAACTAATATATTCACTTCTATATTATTGGCGACATACCACATATACATGTTTTAAAAAATTACCAGGGTTCCCCCATTCCAGTTGAGTACAGTGTGTCCTCCGTTCCCCAGGTGGCACTGATGAAGCAGATGAAAGAGGAGCAGCAGAGAAGGAGGATGGTCGAAGCCAAAAGGAACAGGGAGATCGCTCAGCTTAAGAAGGAGCAGCGCAGGCAAGAGGTTGTTACTTGTAGCAAAATACATAAGCCTTCCTGTTTTCAATTTGTCTCCAGTGGGATCACCCATTCTTGGGATTTGTAGTCCCAAGCATATGCTGTCCTTTATTGTAGCCTACTTCAGACTTGTGTTTAGAGAAGGGGTTTATCTCGCTTGTGGATTTTATATTTTATTTTGTTACTAATTGCAGGTTTCTGACCATAGGAATGTATGGTTAGTATACAGATTGGCTAATATCCCTCTATTTATCCCACCTGCCTCTATTTAGTACCAGATCCGTTCGCTGGAGTCTCAGAAGCGCCAGCAGGAGCTGGTTCTGAGGAGAAAGAGTCAGGAAGTGACAGCCTTACGGCGGCTGGCTAAACCCCTGTCTGGAAGGATGGCTAGACGGCTGCAGCCACTGGATTCGGGAGCAGAACTTTCTGCCAGCACCACCTCTTCTGAACCAGAGTCCAATAGGTGAGTAGTGCTGCAAGTTATAGGGTGTGACCAAAATGGAACCCAGTTCCCTCTGTTGTGCTCAGTGTTGACATTTCAAAAACGTCATTTTGTGAGAAGGCGTTAATATGTAGTCAAGAAAAATTTTAGAAATTCATTTTATGCAAAACAAAGGTGGCCATAAAATAAGTCTAATAAAAAATTTACAGTTAAGGAAAAAATTATGTGATCACATGCTGATTTTGTACGTTGGCCCACTGACAAGGAAAATAATCAGTCTATAATTTTAATGGTAGGTTGAACAGTGAGTGATAAATTAACAACAATAAAAAATCCAGAAAATAAATTATATTTAAAAAAATAATTATGAATTGATTAGCATTTTACACTGTGAATTAAGTATTTGATCTCTTTGCAAAAAATTACTTAGTACTTAGTACTCTCAGGAGGGATTTTGTCCCACTCCTCTTTGCAGATCCTCTCCAAGTCATTAAGGTTTGGCAACTCGAACCTTCAGCTCCCTCCACAGATTTTCTATGGGATTAAGGTCTGGAGACTGGCTAGGCCACTCCAGGACCTTAATGTGCTTCTTTTTGAGCCACTCCTTTGTTGCCTTGACCGTGTGTTGTGGGTCCCTGTCATGCTGGAATACCCATCCATGGTACCTGGCCCCATCCATCGTCCTTTTGATGCAGTGAAGTTGTCCTGTCCCCTTAGCAGAAAAACACCCCCGAAGCATAATGTTTCCACCTCCATGTTTAACGGTGGGGGTGGTGTTCTTGGGGTCATAGGCAGCATTCCTCCTCCTCCTTACACGGCGAGTTGAGTTGATGCCAAATAACTCGATTTGGTCTCATCTGACCACAACACTTTCACTCAGAATTATTCAGATGTTAATTGACTAATTTCAGACGGGCCTGTACATGTGCTTTATTGAGCAGGGGGACTTTGAGGGCGCTGCAGGATTTCAGTCCTTTACAGCATAGAGTGTTACCAATTGTTTTCTTGGTGACTATGGTCCCAGCTGCCTTAGGATCCTCCAGAGTTGTTCTGGGCTGATTCCTCACCGTTCTCATGATCATTGAAACTCCACAAGTCTGCATGGAGCCCCAGACCGAGGGAGATTGACAGTTATTTTGAGTTCCGTACATTTGCGAGTAATCGCACCAACGGTTGTAAACTTCTTATGAAGCTGCTTGGCGATGGTCCTGTAGCCCATAACAGCCTTGTGTAGGTCTACAATCTTGGCTCTGACATCCTGGACAGCTCGTTGGTATTGGCCATGGTGGAGAGTTTGGAATCTGATTTATTGATTGCCCTTTAAGAGAGTGCTCCTAATCTCAGCTCTTTACCTGTATAAAAGACACCTGGGAGAGAGAAATATTCCTGTTTGATAGGGGATCAAATGCGTATTTCAGTCTAAATGCAAATCAATTTATAACGCATTTTTTTGTTATTACCTCACTGTTCAAATAAACCTACGATTCAAATTATGATCATTTCTTTGTCAGTGGGCAAATGTACAAAATCAGCAGAGGATTAAATATTTATTTCCTTCACTGTACGCTGTCAACCAAGCTTTAAGATTTTCTTTTTTTAATATTAGTGTTTTAGTTCTATTGTTTTATTAAAATGATTATGGTTTAGATTTACAGTTTGAAACTTATTAAAGGCATTTATATTCTCCCTACCTGCTTCTCTTGCCGACTCATAGGAACACACCAACAAACGTCTCTAACATAGTTCGACAGTGGAACACTAAGATCAACGGTTACTGTGAGGGGGTTACCACCAACGGGACACGAGTCATTAGGTAAGTGATCGTATTATTTTCTCTGTATGTGAGCGTGAGTACATGTGTGGCTGACTTTAAGCTGCATCGTAAGGTGATTATAAGATGTACATTTTTGTCCTATTTAATTTTGTACAATTCAATTGCGTGCTGCGTCTTTTCAAAGTTAATTATCTTCTAACTGAATTGAAATGAATTACATTGTTGGTATGTTAATCTCTGCTTCTATCTCCCCCCCCCTCCCCCACTCATCCCTGATAGTAGGATGAGAGTCCAGCAGAATAAGGGGGTCCAGGGAGGCAGCACTAGTTTCGCAAAGGCGGCCCGTCAGAAGTGGCAGACGCTGGAGAGGCGTATCCTTGATATAGTCATGCAGCGGATGACCATCGCCAACGTAGAGGCAGACATGGATCGTCTTATTAAGGTATGAGTTCACTTCCTGGTGCTTCCAGTAAGTGCTGTTCAGGTAAGTGAAGTTAGGAGAGCATGTAAGTACATTAGGAAAGAGTTCATGAGGAAGAGTTTCTTGGGGACGTTTTCCATTTTAATCTCCTTTCTCCACGCCTGCGTCTGAAAACTGATTGGTTGAGAAAAGTTGGAATCACACCTCCATGCTCCAGTTAGTGTTGAAAAAGAGAGTCATATAGTCAGGAGAACTATATTTTGATCTTTACTTAGTTTGGTAGTAGTTTATTTTTTCATCTAATGTGTGTCTGAGACAGAAGCGTGAGGAGCTGACTGTGCAACAGGAGGGGCTGTTGCGTAAAAGAGAAGTGCTTATCGCTGAGGGCCCTGACGGTGAGGATCACCTGGTCCAGGAAATAAATGAGGATATTGAAGTTTTGAACGCCAACATCGACTACATAAACGACAGCTTATCAGACTGTCAGGCCACCATTGTTCAGATTGAAGAGACCAAGGTGAGAACACACATGCACAAACAGATGAATACAGAAACCAACACACAGCCTTATACTCGTAGTATATACAGCAACGTCCTAGTGCTGTGTGAATCTCTGTGGCATGCAGACTACTTAAGCCTGGGTGTTTCCTGCAGGATGAGCTGGACTCAGTGGACACCTCAGTCGTCATCAGCTCCTGCTCTTTGGCCGAGGCCCGACACCTCTTGGACCATTTCCTAAAGGCCTCCATTGATAAGGTAGCTAGGACCTGGGATCACCTGGTAGCTGCAGTTTATTCTAGTTCATCTTAGTCCTGATTCATGTCTAACTAAATGTCAACATAAATGTTGCCAACTCTTAAATTGTTGTTTTGAGAAATTTTGAACGTTGTGAACAAAAAAAATACACTTTCAAGGACAGTCTACCATTGGTAGGTGAAGTCAAATCTGTAGTTGGTGTATGCCTCCCCTCGGCTGGCCATCGTAGGAACTGCAAGAACAGATCCATTGTTGAAATACTGTTACTTTAAAGCAGGAGTAGATACCACAGTCTCTGGACATTGTATACAAAAAGATTTCACATCCTGTCTTTATTTGTGAATAAGTATCCTAAATTACTATAATTATTTTCTGAATCCATAGTGATTTTACCATATTTTGTGAAAAAAGAAATCAAGGACATTGTATGTTGCTGACTCTAATGCTGTAATATGTGTGTGCGTGTGTTTGTCTGTGTATGTGTAGGGTTTACAGGTGGCTCAGAAAGAGTCTCAGATCCGTCTCTTGGAGGGCCAATTGAGACAGACCGATATGATTGGCTCGGCCCACAACCACATGATCCTGGATGCGCTGAGAGAGAAGGCAGAGTGCATCCCTGAGCTGCAGGCACTCATTCATAATGTACAGCAGGGTGAGAAACCAAACACACAGTCGCACAAACATATACATATTTAGATGCAGACTCGCTGTCTTACTGGTGTTTCTGTGTCTTTGTACGCAGAGAATGGTTACACCAGCACTGACGAGGAGCCGTCAGAGTTTAGCCAGGCCTTTGATGGCAGGTAAGATGCTTGGGGGTATCTTAAACTAACCCCTATCCCCTAGGCTCGGAGTAACCTTGATGGTGACGTGTTGCTGACAAAAAAGAGTGGCTGAGGCTTTAATAAACATCTTTAGGACACGTTTGTGACTTGAATGTTCAATTTAGTCTTGTTAAAAATGTAACATTAATTGAATATTTTGTTTTGTGTATTTGTGAAATCAGACATAAAGAAATGCATGTGTCGTAAATTTCAGACACACATATCCATTAGTTTGTATGAAAGCTCCAACATAACGTGGTGCCATAAAATATTCCACTTTGCCAACAACATTCTACCCACATTTGCCCCCCCCCCCCATCTTTATGGATAAGCAGTCTTTCATTTTGTTTTCTAATTCATCCCAAGCAGTTTCCCTACTGCATCCCATTTTCAGATTCTGACAAATCTCTCTTTTTTCTTTCCTAGCTGTATTGTTGCAAAACAAGTGTTTTGCAACAATAAATGCTCAGAATTTACCTGAGCATTTATTATGGCCCATTCTTTTCGCTCAAGCACCTTGACTCATGTAACACTATGGCCTTGGGGTGTATTTGAACAAAAACAAAATGTTTAATAAAATTTTTCTTTGGAAAATTCCGTTGCCATTCTTTTTGCAAAAAATATTGTTTTGGGGAATTAAGACAACCCTGATTACTTGATAATTCCCAGTAGCATTATATAAAAATCTGTTTTGGCAAAGAAACAGCAAGACATTTGATGTCCAAATTCCTCTTACATTTACACAATATTTTACCAGGTAAATAACATCAGTGACATAGTCTTGAGCAATTGGACTAGGACTTAGGCACCAGCAGAGTTCAGACATATACTTGACTTGTAAATTGTGCCTCCTGAAGGTGGCGCTGACTTGGACTCAACTCTTACTTTGTGATCCTGACTCATGGCTTTTTGACCTAACTGTAGCAATGTTCATAAGATTCCTCTTTTATTGTTTTCTTTCTCTATCCTCTTTAAGCAAATCAAGCTTGAGATTTAAAAGCTTTTTCAAATTGTTTCTCAACTGGCTCCAGGAGCAGGGTTGTGGAACACTGCCCTAGGGTGTTCCAGAAATCTAAGCCTATGCCTCCGGTGTTTTACTTCAACAAAATCCCTCTATCTCCTTTATCTTCCACCACCAAGCATACAAAATGATAGAAAATCTACAATATATTACTATTTTTATTGTAATAAATTTACTGAAAATGCCCTCTGTCATTGTTGTGCTTACAAAACAAGCTCTCTTAATATCTCCTTCTCTTTCCAGTGTATCTCAGATGAAGTCTTCTGCTAGTCAGGATGACTTCAAACTGAAGGTTCAGGTAAGTGAACATGTGTTTTAATGATTTCAGGGGAATTACATCTGACTCCTCAGCATCATGGATAGACAGGTTTTGTTGAAATCACATAGCTGTAGTACCCTGAGTGGCCAAGAGGTGGTATCCTAATTATATGAGTTAGTTGATCCTTGAAGGCCTTTACATGGCCCTCAGACAATGATTAAATTCCTCTAGTCCAAATGAGAGCAAATCCACTTCACTCACTTGGTTAATTTAAAGAATTAGATGTGACCGACATATGTCATTAGACTGAGCACCTGTTGGCTGGTTAAATACTTACAGTGAATGGAACCGACTTGCCACTGCTTCTAGCATGTCATTCTTACAGGAGGGTAGTAATGGTAAAAGCATTGATTCTGGTGATTTGTGGGCAATTTTATCTTGACAAGTGTACAGCCATCTAGACTAGTTGCAAGAAAGTAAAAGCTAGTGGAAGGCATAGTTTTAAAAAAAAACTCACTTGTCATTCATGAGAATCTAAACAGAATTTTCGTTTGGGGGCTTCATCTCATTTGGGGATTCCCCAGAGTTTCGCAAGAGAACTCGATAAGCTGTGTCATCCTGACTATTCTTCCTACTCCCTCTTCCATACCTTCCAGACGGAGCCCCGTCTCTCAGCGCAGATGAAGGCCGTATCAGCAGAGTACCTGGGCCCCATGTTAGACCCTTCTTCCAAGAATATCACCAAGTCTCTGGCCTCTCTAACGGACATCCAGGAGAATGGGGCTGGTGTCAGCCTAACCCTCCCCATATTCAGAGACAGAGTTTCCAGGACCATCAGCCTGCCTGTCCGAGGACACACATTGTGAGTCCTGTGATATGGGCCTCTTTCCCTACTGGGGAATAACAATATGACGGATGGTGGCTTCTGAACAGCGCCTCATGTCATGCATCTAGGGAATAGACTGTATATGTATGACGTGTGTTCAGTCGGAATTGCCTATATTAATGGCAGCTGGATATGGCTAGGAACTGGTGCGTTACATGTCAAAACTGATCCGCTACTAATGCTTTATCTCTCTTTGTCCCTATTGCGTTTTCTCAATCATTCTCGATCTATTGCTCAATTGCTCTCTTGTTTATTTCTATGTCATCCTCTCTACATATTTATGTCTTTGCATGTGTGTGTGTCCTCAGTCCCAGGCAGTCTCGCGGGGGAGACACCTCTCCTCTAACTAGGAGGAAGTCATATGACCGGGGCCAGTCTTACAGGTAGATAACCACACCCCCCTCTACTCAGCTATCAACATATTGAATATTCCCTTTCCCCCTTTTCCCGTAATGTTTTTATCCCCTATTAACACTAGAAAGGCCACGTGATTTTGACTTAATTTGAAATGTTTATACTAGGCTCTTTATTTGAAGACACTAGACATGACCAGTCACTCAGTCAACCTCTTCAAAATGTGACAGAAGAACGTAGCACTTGAAAACAAACAGTTTCATTATTTCCCGCATTTCTCCATCTGCTTCTCTCTCCAACCCAACCCCCCCCACCCCTCTTTCCTTCTCCTCATTGTACTCTCGCAGAATTGCTGATGGGTATACCCCCCCCTCCTCCCCCCCTCTCAGAACTCGTAACGACCGCAACGTTTTCTCAAGGCTCACCAGCAACCAGGGCCAAGGTTCTGCGCTGGACAAGTAAGAACCCCGTGCACACAGTTACATTGAGATGCCTCCGAAGCTCTTTGTTCTCTCTCCATCTTCCCAACAGTTTACTTTTGTTTGTCCCCCCCCCCCTTAATCATCCAACTAGTTGTCGATCCTGTTCATGGGGTTGATTGCTAACATTTACTTATGCGCTAAGCACCGACAGCAACTCAGTTGAGTCTAGATGCAGGCTCATAGATTATATTCTTCGATAGAGGCCAAGTAGATTGATAGAAATTAGCTGGGACCTAATTGTTCAAAGAACATATTCAAAAAGAGAGAAAAATTTAAATGTTCAGACCCTTGATTATAGAGGATGTTTTTACAATATTTTTGCTAATGGTGGTCTTATGCACTTGCAATACCCACTGAAAAAGGGTTGAGACTGTTATAAGAAAATGAATGCAACAATAGCTCTGAACAAGAGTTCCTCCAGAGTCTTGTTCTCTGCTCTGCCAATGAAAATGGCAGCATTTAATTGTCATCCTCTTTAATTCCTGTGTGTAATTAATAATCTTTATTCATCCTGCCTGGTTGTGGGGTTTGTTGGTTCCCTAATTAATTTGTGTGTGTATGTGGGTGTGGTTTTGGTTGTGGGTGTAACTATACTGAGGTGGTCTATGGCTGCCACATATGGGGGTAAATTAACGTATAGGAACTCATTATTTGCAAGGCATTTTTCGGCATGCATGCAGATTTTTTTTTTATCACTGGAAAGAATTGTGTGCTGGGAGTGTTCCTGCTTTGAGGACTCAGACTGCTAGTCTGTTGAAACATAGGCACCAGTCTTTCCACCACTGAAAACAATGTCCTCTATTGGGTCAGCAACGTCCAAAAACAGTAAACATTTTCAAAATCTGCTCAACAAGGTTAATTATGGAAAATGGCTAATCGCACATTTACAAAACAATTATTCCGTAAGCTTGGCAAATATCCCTACATTATTAAAAAGGTAATATTATGGTGGAATTTATACAGGTTATATAATGTTATCTTCCTACAGCTTTACTCCCTACAACCATCCTGTATTTACAACTGACATGACAATGCTTACTCTTTCACAAAACAGTCTTGTAAAGTGAGCAATAAAATATTAATAGAGTGCATCCAAATAACACACTATTCCCTTTATAGTGCACTTCTTTTGAACCTGCCAATGGTGTAATGTGCAGTTTGGAACTAGACAATATTTTTTAAACTGGCTTTATTGCAAGGGTTTGCCCCACAGATTTTACAGTGTTTTTGTTATCCACAACCAAGAATAAGAACTATGTCGGAGCAGATCTTTTCCACAGAGACAGCGAGACAGGGAAATAACAGTTTAGGGGGGTTCTTCTGAGACTTTCAGTCTTATTGACAACCCTGTCCTCCAATCGACCGCCTTCTTCCTGCTGATAAGACAAACTCCCCTCCCTGCCTTTCCACTTCCTCCTCCTTTACTTCCTTTACTTGGTTATTGGGAAACCCTACCTCTTTTTCAGTAACCCCTCCTCTACCTGGTCTTTTTTTTTTTTTAAATCTTTTTTTTTTTTTTACCAGACCCCTTAACCCCAACCTCTTCTGCAATCTTGTCACTTACTGAAACAGTTTGTCACTTAGGCCAACCCCTTGCCCCTTGCCCCTTGCCCCAGACCTAACCCTAACCTGCATCTAAACCCTACCAATAGACCTATAAGCCTCCTCTTGCGGTAGAGCTTAACTTGTTGTCTTTTTGCTCCTAACCTTTTCTCCTCTCCTCTTCTCCTAACATTTGTACCCCCCCTTCTCCTCCCCTGCTCCTGTCTTCAGGTCGGATGACAGCGACTCCTCTCTCTCCGAGGTGCTCAGGTAGACATAATCTGTCCGTCTCTGTCATTCTGTCTCTTCTCTCACCTGATAGGTCCCACATCCCTTTTCCGGGGTGTGAGGAGTTGATGCGGGAGCATGCGTTAACCTCATTGTCTCACTTATCCAATCTTCTTCCACATTTGGGGGTTTTGTGTTTGACTGCCCCCTGCCCCAATCTGAGTGAACTCTTTCAGGAGAGCTTGAAAGAAGTAGTACCCATTTCTGGGGTGAGAACTGTTACATCAACAACAGACAACAGGGAATATGGATTCTAGAATGATAGCATCTACAAAAGACTGGTGGCTCAGAAAGGGACCTTGGTAGTACAGCCATTAGAATGCTGTCTCTCATCCTATAACCATTGACTTACGCTGTTTTCATAACCATTCTACAATGTTCAGATTCATGCATTGATTCTTTGAAATTGCCCTAAAGCTGGCTATACCAACATGAATAATTGAAGCTTCATCGGTGTGCTCTGGTTGATATGTGGACAGGGCCAGTGCTTGGTCAGCGTCACCAGAGAAGCCAAGCCAGTGAAAAAGCTGTATTACTGCCTGTTTTGTGATAATACTGTTGTTTGCTCAATGAGCCATGATAAGTAGCCAATGCAGTAGCTAAATGTTTATGTCATCAAAACCAGAGGACAAATATTTCAGTAGAAGGATATTACTATATTGCATGTTATGAACACAAATTAATATATCACATTAATTCATGTATCATTAATTAACTGTTAAAGAACTATACATTCATGTGAAAAAATTAGGACACCCCGTGATAGTAAGAAGAAATATGGACATATCAATGTTCTTTCAACAAATAGGTTAAAGGTGATTTAATTGAACCAAAAACAATGACATTTTAACCATGATATCATTAATTTAACAACATTATTTACAAAGATACCATTTCCCTCTGAGGAAAAAATGCACTTCCTCTGCCCTTAAATGCATTTTCCTCTGCCCTTATAACTGGTATCCATGCAGCATTTTTGTCAGCTGTGTGAGGTTTGAGGGGTTTCTCGCATGCCCATTTTGTTTCAAATCACCCCACAGCATCTCAATAGGATTAAGATCCAGGCTTTGACTTGGCCATTCAAGAAATCTCCATTTCATTCTTCAGAGTTAGAGGAAACGTCTTATTAAGGTTTTTCAGTCAAAGGGGGCAATACCAGCTATTAGGGCAAAGTGTGTCCCAACTTTTTCCTCAGTAGGAAATGGCATCTTTGTAGATATATTGTTAAATAAATGATATTGTGGTTACAATAAAAGAAAGAAGATCAAATATTGAAATGTCCATATATTTTCATATAACTGTATATGCCTATTCATTTAAAAAGCACAGAGTTACCTTTATTCTGGCCTACAAAATTCCTGCACCATTTCAACAATTCTAGAGTCTAGAGTACAGTTATATCAATTGAAGACAACTACCAAAACCGATGTGTTCTAATAACCGTGCCTCAAAGCTAAAGTGTAGCAAGGATTGTTCGGCTACCTATTTGTCTCCTGATCTTCATGTTACCAATCATAAATGGCCAGACTGTCATACCACAGATATGCTTTTAGTTTTTGTTGTCTGAGGTGAGGCTAATGTAACACCCCTAGACAGTGAACCTCAACCCTGGTTTTTGCTAGTTAAACTAATGTCCCTTCATGGCAACACTGAGCCAGCTGGTTAATGTTTGTACATAGTTTAACTGTCATCCTTTCAAGCCACTTGTGAATTGCAGAAAAATTATGAAAACAGAGTGCATAATCAGCAGATAAATAGTAATATACAGAGCTCCCTTGGCTTCCACAAATACAGGCTGATGTATGTTGAGCGGTTATTGCAGTGCCCTGCAATAATCCCATTTCTAATGGGACCACCAAGCTGCCCCGAGCAACGTCATTATTTTATCCTGTGAGTTTTCATATCACAAACACGACAAGTAGGTGAGCACGAGAGTGGGATGGGGAGACCTCAAGGCTGTTCCTGGCTGGTTGTCGCTGTCAATTCTTTCTCTCTCTGGCAGTTTCGGTTTCTCCTTCTCTGTGATAATCTAATAGAGGTAGATATAATCAAGATAAACAGTGCAGATCCATCCCACCGCTAGCTGCTCTGATCATCTTACGGACGTGACAGGCTTATTACATCTCCGGCTTCTGTCAGATTCATACATAGACAACTGAATTATTGTAGACTGCTCTCCAATATCTCATTATATGGGCGGCCAGGTTTCAACATTCATTACCCCAAAACCGGCAAAAGCGGTTACGGTGCGATACTAAACATTTACATTATTTCATGGGCTGGACCAAATATGAGAACTGTAAAGATCCTTAAAAGCCCCCAGTTGTTGTTATTGCAACACGAGAGAATGTATCAATGGGACTAGAGACAAAAACACTTATGAGCTGATTGGCTAACTTGTCAAAGTTTCCTTGTTTTCCCCAACAAGGTTCATTCAGAAGAACGCACCCTCTTGTCCATAAATGGCACGTGGCACAGTTGCAAACATTTGCAAGCGTGGATTTTGAATCTGGCTGATATACTATCTGTGTCACAACTAAGTTTCTTCCTTATTTGGCCCCTCTTCTGGAATGTGACAGAGTTTAATCGTCCCCAATTTACACACTCGTCCACCTTTCCCAGAAGCCTCAACCTTTGCCTGAACTCTGAAACAGGATTAGCTTCCATAGCAAGGACACAAAATGAGCTCTGGTTTTTCTGAGAAGATGCATGCGGATATGGTGCCACATCATGTTTATTGTAATTTTTTACAATTTTTTTTGCTCTCTCCCGGCCTGTTGTTTGAGTTTAGTTCCACTTATCCTCTCAGGCGTACGTGAAGCCGCCACCATTCACTGTCATTGTTCAAATGAGCTGTGCTGTGTTTTTTGTAGACCAGGGGTTGTGTCATTTTGGTTAGTTTTGTGGTTTGATTTTAGTTTGCTCCGCTGTGGCTGGACGTGCATGCTGCTTGTATTGCTCTCAGCTCTCTGTTCTCTAGAATGTTTCAACCGTGTGGCTGAGGCGGCTCTCGCTGCCACAACACGCTGTTCACCTGGTTTACCAACACAAAGCACGGTCCTCCTCAGGAGGAGGAAAATGACAAGTTTGCGCGTGCATGTGTCATTGTGCATGTGATTTGTGAGTGTGTGTTTGTGTGAGGGGTCCAGAGAGACAGGTCTGTCCCAGATATACTGGTTTCTTCATGACCACACACTCCTGTCCCCTCATTTCTCTCCCTTTCTCTTCCATTCCTCTCATCCTGTCATCCAGTGGTTCCAGTATCAGCGCAATAGGAAGCACACTGGAGACCAATTTTCCATCTATCTCCCAGCCTCACTCAGCCTGCTCCACACTGAGCATTCTGGGACCCCCGTCCTGCATCAGAGAAGGGAGGCATGAGAGTAGGAGAAAAATAGTGAGGGAGGAGAAAGAGAGAGGATGAGAAGGTGATGGACAAAACGAGAGATAGGGAGGGATTATGAAAAACTTCCCCTGAGAGTTCCATAGAGAGGGATAGAAGATAAAATAGAAGAGCCTTGTTATTTTCTGAGGGGAGAGCGAAGATGTTTCCACTGCCTGCCTGGAGAAGGATGGTTTTAGAGAAGTCTCTAATTGGTCTCCTGAAAAGTCGAAATGGAGGGAAAGCAGGATGGAGGTGGAGTAAGAGGTTGATGGAGATTGATGAAGGAAGAGGGTGGTCAGAGAGATGGAGGGAAAGGTTTCCATATGTTTATCTCCTGCAGGGGGCATGACAGAGCTGTCCTTCTTTTATCCTGGCTAGAGTTTGTGTGTGTGTCTTATTCAATGAGGTGTGAATACGTAGTTTTAATCTAGGGGAGGGGGTGTATTTATGTGTTTTTCATTGTTTTGTGTAGGGCTTAATGTTTTGCGTGTTTTTCTGGTTGTGTGTTTGTGTGTGTCTGTCAACGTCAAATGCTGTCTGTTTTCTCTTTAGGGGTGTGATCACTCCGACTGGGGGGGTCAAGGGTGGGCGAACAGCACCCCTTCAGTGTTCTGCAGTAGCTGAAGGGCATTCAAAACCAGTCCTTTGCGTGGATGCCACAGACGAACTGCTCTTCACTGGATCCAAAGGTACAACACATACTACCAAGAGTCTTGAATCCTTTATGTACAGTGTCTTCGGAAATATTTAGACCACTTTCTCCACATTTTGTTTTGTTATAGACTTCCTTAATTAATTGCCTTGAATCTACATCTGTAATCCATAATGATGAAGCAAAAAAAAGGTTTTAGGAATTTGTGCCCATTTATTGAAAAGGAAATTCTTAAAATACATATCCATATGTTCTTAGCTCAGATTAATCCTGTAATCATCTGTTAGATAGTTTTTGGAATTTGATTGGAGAACACCTGTGGCAAACTTGATTAATTGAACATTATTTAGAAAGGCACACAGCTGTCTATATAAGGTCCCACACACAAAGAAAAACCAAGCCTTGAAAAATAAGGAACTCTTCATAAACCTCCAAGACTTGTGCTGAATAGTTTGAAGGCACAGATCTGGGGAAGGTTATGAAAAAATACCTTAAGTATCGTGGGGCACAGTTGTCTTCATCATTGTGAAAAATAGTAATTTTTCTAATTCCTGTGGTTTTACTCAAGAATGGCCTTCATCTAGCCACTCTAATATATATGCCTGATTAATGGAACAATGCAGAGATGGTTGTTTTTCTGTCAGGTTCTCCTATCTTTGCCGAGACTCTAAACCTCAGAGGGGCCATTGGGTTCACCTCTCGTAACAAGGCCCTTGCCCAGCTCCTTAGTTTGGATGTACGGCCAGTTCTAGGAAGTGTATTGGTGGTTCCTAACTTCTCCCATTTCATAATGATGGAGCGCACTGTGCTCCTGGGAACATTCAGTGCTTTGGCCATTTTTTTTATAACTTTCAGCAGATCTCTTTACACAATGTTTGGAGTTCCTTGTTGACTATTGTGTGCCTTTCCAAATCATGTCAATCAATTAAATTAGCTAAAGGTGGACTTCATTTAAGTTGTAGAAACACCTAAAGGAGGATGATTAAAGAACATGTTAGAATCATTTCTGAAGGCACTGTATGTTGAATGAAAGACCAATCAGCGGGAGTCGTTGGGGGTCCATTTTGTTCTGTTTTGAATCAAGAATTTAGCCTTTTAGGATGTTGCATTGCATTGTCTGTATTTTTAACTATGACTCTTCTGCTTTCAGATCGAACATGTAAAATATGGAACCTGGTGACGGGGCAGGAGATAGTCACTCTAAAAGGGCACCCCAACAACGTGGTCTCTGTTAAATACTGTTCCTCCTCCTGCTTGGTGTTCTCCGTCTCCACCTCGTACATAAAGGTCTGGGACATACGGGACTCTGCCAAGTGTGTCCGCACATTGACGTGAGTGCCCGTATCTTTCCACCAATTTTAGCTTACAATTTCAGTCCCCTCCATCACTGACAAATCAGTGCAAATTATATACAATACAAGGGAAAGGTTTGGACATATCTACACATTTAAGGGTATCTCTTTAATTTTACTATTTCCCATGTTATGCATTATTAGTGAAGACATCAAAACCATGAAATGCACTCATGGAATCATATAGCAATGTCTTAAACAGATCAAAATACATTTCCTTTGGAGATTCTTCAAAGTATCCAGCCTTTTTTCTGATGAGTCGAAATGTGAGATTCTAACCACTTGGTTAGACGCAGAGCGGGTTAATTGATTATCGCCATGTGTGTGATTCCCACCATGCAGCATGTAGGAGAAGGTGTTATGGTGTGGGGGTGCTTTGCTGGTGACACTGAATGCCGATTTACTTTGAATTAAAGGCACTTTCAACCAGCATGGCTCCCCCAGAATTCTGCAGCTATGCAGAGTTATTCTGCAGCTATGCAGAGTTATTCTGCAGCTATGCAGAGTTATTCTGCAGCTATGCAGAGTTATTCTGCAGCTATGCAGAGTTATTCTGCAGCTATACGGTGCACTGCATCAGATGAACTGGCCTCCACAACCAACCTCCACCCAAATTGAGAATTGAGATAGTTTGGGATGAGCTGAACTGCTAACTGTAGAAAATGTGGAAAATATTGAAAACATAAAGGATACCTTGGAATGAATAGCTGTCTCAAGCTTTATTTTCTTACAAAATGTATGAACCATTCACCCAAACTACACCCACAAAACATATTTCCATGTCACTCTCTCCAGGTCTTCTGGCCAGGTGATTTCAGGCGATGCGTGTGCGGGCACCACCACCCATACCATCATGGTGGCACAAGGCGAATACCAGATCAACCAGATAGCCCTTAACCCCACAGGCTCTGTCCTGTATGCTGCAGCTGGCAACACAGTTCGCACCTGGGACCTGAATAGGTGAAAGAAATTCCCCTGTGTTGAGCATTTAACATACTGCTGTCTGGTGTAGTTCCGCTCCTGATTTTGCTTTGTATGTATAAATAACTGTCTGTAAACGCCTCCCTCCCTCTCTCTTTCCATCCATCCTTCACTCCTTCTATCACTCTACTTTCTTTTTCCTTATATCTGCCTGTTTCTTCTCTTGCTCCCTCTATCCCTTCCATTCTCCCTCTTGCATTATCCATCCCTCTCACCCCCTCCCTCGTCCTCTTACTAGGATGACAGCACTTGGCAAGCTGACAGGTCATATAGGTTCAGTGATGTGTCTAACTGTTGGTCAGTCTCTACTGGGAAAAGACCGTGTCATCACTGGCTCCAAGGATCATTATGTAAAGGTACTGAATGTTTTTACACTGACTGGACTTAAGCGATATTCTACTTTGTCAATACAAGGAGGACTGTGGTGTAATGTTGATACCAGCTGTTCTGGGACAATGATGTAACCCCCAGGGGAAAACATGACAGTGGTTGGGTCATGTTTTCTGACTGCCTTCCTGTTTCCTTCATGGTTCTTGTAAGGCTTTTGATGTGGCGGAGGGAACACTTGGTAATGTTGGCCCTGCCCACAACTTTGAGCCTCCTCACTACGACGGCATCGAGTGTTTGGCAATTCAGGGGGACGTGCTGTTCAGCGCGTCGAGAGACAACGGCATCAAGAAGTGGGACCTGGAGAACCAAGAACTCACGCAGGTAGAGACATACACATACAGACAGTTGGGCCTATAACCACAAATGCACTGGTTCTGCATGCCAACCTAACTGTTTCTGCACATTGCCCTGGAAATGTAGTGTCTGCAAAATGACTAACGTTTAAAGATATTAAGGAGAGAGTGTGGGAGTAGGAAGAGTGAGCAAGCAAAAGAGAGGGAAGAAGGTGGGGTAAGTGTCAATGCAATGTGGCAGCTGAAAAGGGCAGAGATAATTGCTAAGGTCATTGCTAACAATACTGGATAAATAGAATAAAGTGCATCACGTATCGATAAATTGTACGTTATTTCATATTTTCCAGCATTGTTTTTTATATAATTTTTTTATTTGTATTATTTGAGTAGAATATTTGCTTAAAGATCAGTGGGCCGGACATCAACCCACGCTTCAATGTGCAGAAGGCAACGGCTTAGACTGGTGGACCAAAACACTACTTTCATAAATGTTCATGCTTTATTGCACAAAGAGAATAGGGAAATACAGATAATTTTTTTTTTTAAATAGTTTTGGGTGGGATTTAAAGTCATGCTACTGTGATACATGTGCAGCCGAGGCAGAGGCTTAGACCACTGGAAATTGCTAGGACATGATTTAGTTTAAATGCACAACAAAATGTATACAGATCTTGGCATTAGGTTCTGCTGCTCTAGGGTAACTCACCGCTATCACATAATTGTGTTTACTGTACTAGTAATAACAATATCAACACCATAATATAATTAATAGCAGTCTCCAAAGGCAATGTATGCAGGTATGCAGGGTCTTTTTGCACCCGCATGCTAGTGGAACAGCACACAGTCTGAGTAACCTGAAGATTAAATAGTACAGTGTTTCTCAACCCTGCTCCTGGGTGCCCCTCTGGCCTGCATGTTTTAGATCTCTGAAATAGTAGGTATGAAATCTGATATTGTGATGGGAGCAATCCCAACAGGCTGTGTTTCTGTCTGAACTGGCAATGCAATTTAAAAAGAATCGAAATGAAAGCAACATTTACTTACTCTGTCAACATTGCAGCATTAACAGTTATAAGCAAGTAGTTCAAGAGTTAATCATTTTGACTACGATTATTGTGTATACGGAATGTAACTGTCTACATGTATTTTCTTTGTTTTTAAATATATCCTGAAAAATACTTTTTTATCATTCTTTAGTATACTGTACCACTGAAATGTTTGAACACATCTATTCATTGAAGAGTATTTCTTTATTTTTACTATTTTCCTAGTTATTGCAAAATTATAACCAATAAATGATTTGCATAAAACAATTGTGATGATGCTGTAGCGTTAGTAGGAGGGGAAGAAGTAGTTTGGGCAGGTGCTTAATTAGTTGGGAATGCATAACAGCAGGACCAGCTTGCAGTGAGGGAGTGGTATGTGCAAGGGTCCAAAAGGAATTAACTTGACACTTCGAGGCATGTACTTTGCTAGCCCATTTTCCTACTTCTAACACATCAACTTTGAGGACAAAATGTTCACTTGTTGCCTAATATATCCCAGCCACTGACAGGTGCCATGATGACGAGACAAACAATGTACAATGTAGGAAAAATTTGATCACTGACACATGATCAGTCTATAATTTTAATGGTAGGTAAATTTGAACAGTGAGAGAAAAAATAACAACAAAAAAATCCAGAAAAACTCATTTCAAATAAGTTATGAATTTATTTTCATTTTACTCAGTGAAATAAGTATTTAACCCCTATGCAAAACATGGCTTAGTACTTGGTGGCCAGACCCTTGTGGTCAATCCTCAAGAGGCAGGGGGACAAACAAATATCCACAAATTCTGACAAACTCCAAGCATTGATGCAAGAATGGCCCAGAAGATAGTTGACAGCATGCCAGGGTGAATTGCAGAGGTCATGTAGAATAAGGGTCAACATTGCAAATATTGACTCTTTGCATGTACTTAATGTAATTGGCAATAATAGCCTTTGACATGACATGAAATGAAATGCTTGTTATTATACTTCAGCCTACCATGGTAACGTCTGACAAAAAGACTAAAAACACTGAGGCACTTGTGTCATTCTCAAAACGTTTGGCCATGGCTGTATATACCTTTTGCTGTGTTGTGTACTTCTCATCTAACTCCATTCGAATCATAAGCTAAATAGCAAGCTAATCTGTTTGGTGCTGTAGGCCATACTTGTGTAAACTTTGAGTTCCAATAATTAGCAGTTTTCTTCTAATAACTTGCCACTTGAGGATCTAGCATTTGTGATTGGCTTGGTGATTGAATTACCTTAACAGCAACAAGCCAACTGTCCAATTTTGGAAAAAGCAAGAGCAGCGTCGCCAGCAACACAATGTAGACAATTTTATTTTTAATTCGTTGTGGATTTAACGAAAACATATTAGCCGATTAGCAGTTTAAACAGCAAATTATCAGTTTTGTAAGCATAGCTTTACCCAGTTTAGCCATAAAGAATAATGGACACTGATGACACTGACAGTCTAATAGGAACAGCATACAGCATGGGAAATTGTATATAATTAAACTTACCTAACCCCAATCCACAGCAAATCCCAAACGCCCATAAGGATTGGGTATGCGCGCTGGCTTATGTTCCGGGTCGACCAATGTTGCTGAGTGCCTGTCGAGGGGGTATGCTCAAGGTGTGGAACGTTGAAAACTTCACCACCCTAGGAGAGGTCAGGGGCCATGAGAGCCCCATCAATGCCATCTGCACAAATTCGCGACACATCTTCACTGCTTCCAGGTAAAACATTCAGTCATTTTTACTTGTATAGCGTGGTTATACCAGAAACCCTTTTGTTGCAAAGCGAGTGATAGTAGCGCTTGCATTGGAATATACATACTTCCAGTCAGAGACGTGCACAGGGGGGGGGGCTAAGGTTGCCCAGGCAACTGCCCGTATGCCCTCCTTGACTCACGTTGCCCCTCCAAGGGTGAAAAGTCTGGTGGTTTGCCCTTTTTTCAGGTCAGAGCAATGGCCCCTCAAAATTCCTGTGCACGTCCCTGCTTCCAGTAGTTTAAATGCTAGAATGAAGATTTTCCTAGACATGACTTATTAGAAGACGTTAAATGGAATTGTGGTGTTCACAACAGTTGCTGGTGCTTGAGGCATTTGTGATATTTGAGGCAAATCGATATTTGGCTCAAACAATCCCCTTCCAACAATCTGCCTGGAGGAGCTCAGTCAATGCATGCTACCCTGATTTCACATTTACTTAAAGATATTTGGCAGATGTTCCTGTTCAGAGTAGCATGCAAGTAAAAAATATCTCACATGGGACTTGAACCCACTACTCCGTTGTTGCATACTAAGCTACATGATGCAATACAAGTGCTGTGATTTGCTTGGAATGCTTAAAAAACAAGCTGAAAAGCTTCCTCTTGGGGAAGGAGGGTGGGAATGGCGCTGCTGTCTACGTACCCCCAAATGTTTCTGTCTTCTGATACTTTCCTCTTCATGCCAAGCTATCTGACTGTTCCTTTAAGTACTTACCGGCTCTAATTTATACTCTTATCCCTTCTTTCTTCATTTCCTGCCTTTGTTTTCTTCTCCTTTTCTGTTCCCCCCTCCCCTCCCCTTCCCTTCTTTAACCTTTTACTCCTCTTCGGTCCCCCTTTTTCTCTTCTCATCTTTCACCTTTTACTCCCCTTCTCCTCTCCTGTTCCCATCTTACCTGTTCTCCCCTTTTGTCGATTCCTTCATCCTATCCCCTCTTGTGGATGTTCCTCAGTGACTGCAGGGTGAAGTTGTGGACTTATGTCCCTGGTTTGACCCCCTGTCTACCTCGACGGGTTCTGGCGATCAAGGGTCGCGCCACCAGCCTTCCTTGAGCCTCCCTTCCGACTTTCAACCCCCGCCTCTGCTCCTCTCCGGTACTCCCACTCCCATCTCTTTCGCCCCTTTCATACTGCTATTATGATCTCTCTCAAGACATTTCTCCCTTCGTCTCTGTCACAGCTCGCACTCTTTGGGTTGTTACTACAAACTTTCTCAACTTCTCCTTCTCCCCACCTCCTTTAATTGAAGATCCTGCAGTTGCTCTGTTGTAGGGGAATGAGTCAAGAAGAGACACTGCAGTAGGTATTCTCACAGGGATGATTGGTGAGTGTCTAAGTCATTATCGTGCTGAGAGTAGAACAGAGTTCCTATTGCCGTACTCTCAGCTGCAGGTTCCTCAACATGTCCCCCGCCCACTTTGCTCTAACGCCAACTGTATCTTGTATTAACTGGGTCCTACCTACACTGACTCGAAAGCACGCACATCATCCAGGTAAATTATCCCAGACTTTTTATAATGTGCCAGCTACCGGAATGATTCAAAGAGGGGTTGGGGAGAAGAGATTCTAGCGGGGGCGTATGACAAACGCGAATCCAAATACGCACAAACACACATGCAGTTAGGTGCTGGCTTCTCGGCAGGTTGTGAATTGAGAGAAGATTAAGAGTAAATTGGCAGCTCAGCTGGGAGTTTCTTAACAGCTAAGAAGAGACGTTGATTCACTTGTTACTTTCCTAATGCAATTGTAGTATTTCATACATTTCACCTAGAGCTCTTTTAAACAGAGAGCTGGTTGGGGAAAGAGAGGTGTGGTGGAAGAGTTACGGGTAGGGAGGATGAGAAGGGGGGATGAGAGCTGTTGAAGGAAGACTGAGATTGAGAAAGAGAGGGAGGGAGGGAGATTTTCAGGTGCCTGATCCTTCTGAAACAGACATACAGAGAACAAAACATACTGACGGAGACACACAGAAACAGACTGGCAGATTGACAGAGACCGATTGACACAGACCAACTGACTTGAGGCAGAGTGATACAGACCGACTGACAAAGACAGTCAGACTGACACAGATAGAGAGGCACAGACTTGTGATGTTTTCAGTATCTAAGGGGCGTTTATGTGTCACAGAACGACTTTTGATGTCTTTTTTGGACCTGATTCCTTTGTGCTCCATAATTGGTAAAAGGGTAGGGTGTTGTGTCTGTGCGGGTGAGCTTGCGTGTGTGTAGGTTTTGATGTCTTGTCTCTCTGGTGTTTTGTTGGAGTCACAATGGAACTGTTTGAAGATGCCGAGTTACTCTGTTCTTTCTTTTTTCCTCTCTGCCTCTGTAGTTCTTCCCCGTGTATGTCCTTTCTTTTGCAAATAAAAATTCTGTCCTTCCGCTCCCCTCTATTTCTCTGCTTTCTCCCCCAACCTTCCCTCTCGCTCTTTCTGTCTATTTCTGTGTCCTTTTTTCGCTCAGACTCTCACCTCACCACCTCCCTCTCTTAATTACATACAGTTGCACTATTCCCATGATATAACAATGTACATATTGCCAAGGCCTACTTAGGAAATTATTATTTATTTACCACAATAATAAGTATGAACAAAGAAAAAAAGCATTCAATCATAACAGTGGCATGTGCAACAGTGGCATGTGCATCTTGTGGTAGCAATGGAGTGATCTGTAAATCCACAGGTCTCCCCCAACAGGAAGGATAGTCTATTCTCATCAGTGGTGTTTTGGAAGCCTTTAAACATTTTCTCACCCTTCTTGCTTTACCTCTCTGTTTTTCTCTCCAGTGATACTACAGTAAAGATCTGGTCAACAAAGGTGGGGAGGAAGAGGTGACAGTTGAAACACCAGCCTGACATTATCATCGGCAGCCATCTTTGTTGAGGGGCTTCCTGATCTTTGACCTCAAATCATTCAGGTGCGACGTGGCTGCATACAAGGTTTCTGATACTGGGACAACCAAAGTGTGGATGATGTGTTTCATTGCAAAGTTTCTTCGGAAAGACCAGTCGGGAACCACCTATATATTAGGTAGCTGACAGACTCCTGAGAAGCATTGCCTTTTTCTTGTTTCTACTGCCAATTCAACTGTAAGTGCCACTGAGGTGATGTGATTTGATAAAATCTGTCCTATGCTAGATAATTGCTGTGTCGAAACAAAATGCAGAATGTCCTTGGGATGTCCATGGACAACCAGTTGCGGACTAAATCTTTTCTACTACTAAATCTCCTTTTCCGCATATTAATCTGTCAATGAAAGCATGGACTCTTGGAAGTAAACAAAGCCACGGAGAACATTATTTTTGAGACTGGGTTGTTTCTGTGGCACTGACTGTTTTGGATCTTCTACCCGAGATGAAGAAAACATGACACAGAGTGTAAAAAGGTTGGCCCTCTACTGTGGACAGTATTTGAATGGTCATGTGTGTAAAAACTATTTAAGAAACCACTGGATTAGAATTTTTACAACTAATACCAGGCCAAAACCATGTAGAAATGATAATGCACACACACATTTACATGACTGAACTTAATCTGAAATAAATTTTCAGTCACAATATATTTAGTAGCCGTTTTTACGGTCTCAAACCACACAATTTTTCCCCCTGGAGTATTACAGCATACACTTTATTTCTTCCATTCAATTTTGGCCCAACAAATCTCAATGTGGGAAACTAGGTAATGACAGAATCAGTTTGGATCCCGAGGCCAAACCAGTCAAGGACCATCGGTGTAAAGAATACAGCGAGATGAAACCCCTGAACAGCTTGCTGGTTTATTTTTACCCTTGTCGAATCCCTGTTATTAGTTTGAGGATGGGGTCTTCTGCAGCCTTTACCTGGGCTGCTGAGTCTGCATTGAAAGCCTTTAACACTAATACCACTACAGTGCTTGTGGAATATACAAACACACTTCTGTCCTATCGTTTAGCAGGAAGTGCTTACACCAGCAGGAATAATACGCACACACGCGCAGCACACACACCAGCTCCCTATCCCCCAGCGTGCAGCATTATTTCCACAGCGGCCAAAGTTCCAGATCATTATCTCCCCTATCTTTATGTAGAGTCTGCCTGTGTCCTAGCTGGAGCACTACTCCCTGCAATGTAGTCAATTTTTTTACCAGAGCTTCACAGTACAAAGTGCTTTTGACTGGAGTCCCTTGGGAATTGGAGTGTCATTTGGGCCCGCCCTTCCCTCGGAACACTTCAATAAGCACAGCCCTGTCTCAACCTCTCCTCCGCTCTTCCCCCAGTGAGGCAGATATGCCGTGAGACTCCGCTCTGAGCTTATTAGCCGTTGTAGCCACCATGAAACCTTAGACCTGGGCTCCAAATGATTGTTTTGAAATTTTAGCTAACTCCAAACTACCACAGCTGGCAGATTATATTGCCGACGATACCAGGCATACCCAGTCAAGCACAGAAAAAAGTATTTGAAACAATGTCAAAAGCAGTACTGGAAGCCAGGTCTGAACTGGCTGATAACATTGACGGCAGACAACCATAAAGTGCATGGCTGTCCATGAGGCAACGGATGAAATGTTAATGCTAGCCAGCCTAATTGGTTGCTGTGCTACCAGGTTGTGATAAGATATGCAATATGGGAATACTCTGGAACTAGGTCAGGATAGGGAAGAGATTTTAGTAGGGTATGTTCCAAATGAATCCTATTTCCTGTGGCCCTGAACATAAGTAGTGCACTTTGTAGGGTATAGGGTGCCATTTAGTATAAATACTTTATAAGATCCTCGATTCTGCTGTTAAACGCGCCCTTCTGTGTGTGCGAGTGTTTGTGCATGTGTGTGTGTTAGTGCATGCGGGGGCTATCCTTGGCTTTTTAGGTTATCCGTCTTGCCTTTACTTCAGCTCTGAGAAGTACTGTCTGTGAAATGAAACATATTTATCTTCTTGCCTACCCACGCACGCAAGCACACATTCACACATGCTTACACACACATATAAACTCCAATGGCATATCATGGCGTATCTTCAGGTTATCTAAGAATTTTCCCTCCATTCTGTGGATTAATTTTCCTGTTCTATCACTTTAAGAAGGGGTGATTTTAATACATTTCACAAAGGCAACCATGTATGGTTCTAAAGAAACTGTGAAATTCCGCCCTCCCAGAGGAGACAGAGTTATTTTTAGATGTGTGATCCACTGAGCTACAAATTAACTCAATATTTTTTCTCCTGTGACTATATCTGTTTGTTACTGAGTGCACTTTATCTGGTAAATAATTGTGTGTACCTGTGTACAGTAGGCAGATGACATGGCTACAACTGGGGAAAAGATTGGTGATCCAATATGGCAAAAGAAAATCATTCCAAATTAAATCTCCCGCAATGGGAACCTCATGTTTTCTTCTCCAAGATTTATAAGGCTGACTTTGAAGGCTATTGGAAGCGATTTTGTTTTCCTTTACCAGACGTTTGATGCTGCTAACTTGATGTGAATAGCTAGATAAAAAGAAACATATGAAGTACAATTAATCAGTCGTGTTATTCTACACTTAGGGTTAGGTTTGAATAAAAGGTACAAGATTTGGATTCCCCAAATCCAGTCTTAGAGTCACTGTAGCTGTAACATTTACCAAAGTCCTTGTGTTTTAAGCCATCTGAAAGTGAAAAGTACAATCAATGTCCTTTTCTTATGGAGAAATATAAATATGTATGTAAACCCTGTAGCATCCCTTTAGGACAATTTGGTTACTAATTCTGCAGTGACCTGAAACTATAACGTGTTTTCCCCATTTTAGAAATCCTCCTTAAATGTTCTACCTATATGTAAAAAAGGTAGAACTTCCTCCCACAGAGCTGTGCCAATCGCCTATAACTAGCTAACCATGTGGTGCTCTACTGTACTTACAGAACAGTGTTTAACGATTCTACTCTTTTGCACAGGGTGTTTCCCAATAGCTGTAAGGGGAAGCTTTGTGGTCCTTATGGTGCTTTAAAAGTACTCCTGCTTATCGGCTTGGCTGTCTAATAGAGCTGCATGATCATAGCGGTAGCGAGAAAGCTTTACAACTGCGGGCATGATTTGTTTGCGAAAGGGGTCAATATGTTCCAGAAAGCTGGAGAATGTGGGGGCTCTAATGTCTGCACTACAGGTTTTACTCATCAGTGGACATATTTGACAGTTTGTATTCCTACCTGCGCTTAACCTTTACCCTTTCTCCTCTCTAATATCAACCATTGATCATCTAAGCACGAGATGGGCTCCTTGTCAGCCGCGGGCCCCAGCTTATAGGCCACAATGCCTTACAGCGTGTGTAGAAGCGGAAACGCGTACAGTTGTGGCCAAAAGCTTTGAGAAAGACACAAGTATTGGTTAACACAAAGTTTGCTGCAGCAGTGTTTTTAGATCTTTTTGTCAGATTTTACTATGGGTTACTGAAGTAAAATTACAAGCATTTCTTAAGTGTCAAAGGCTATTATTGCCAATTACATTAAGAACATGCAAAGAGTCAATATTTGCAATGTTGACCTTTCTACAAGACCTCTGCAATTCACCTTGGCCTGCTGTCAAATACCTAATGAGCCATTTTTGCATCAATGCTTGGAGTTTGTCAGAATTTTGAGATATTTGTTTGTCCCCGTGCCTCTTGAGGATTGACCACAAGTTTTCAATGGGATTAAGGTCTGCGGCGTTTCCTGGCCATGGACCCAAAATGTTGATGTTTGGTTTCCCGAGCCATCTAGTTATCACATTTGCCTTATGGCAAGGTGCTCCATAGTGCTTGAAAAGACGTTGTTCATCACCAAACTGTTCTTGAAAGGTTGGGAGTAGTTGCTCTCAAGAGAATGTTTTGGTACCATTCTTTATTCATGGCTGTGTCCTTAGGCAAAATTGTGAGTGAGCCCACTCCCTTGGCTGAGAAGCAACCCCACACATGATTAGTCTAAGGATGCGTTACTGTTGGCATGACACAGGACTGATGGTAGCACTCATATTTTCTTATTTGGACACGCATTTATCCGGATTCCCCCAACAATCGGAAAGGGGATTTATCAGAGAAAATGACTGTACCCCATTCCTCAGCAGTCCAATCTCTGTACCTTTTGCAAAATATCAGTCTGTCCCTGGTCTTTTTCTTGGAGAGAAGTGGCTTCTTTTCTGCCCTTCTTGACACCAGGACATCCTCCAAAAATCTTCGCCTCACTGTGCACGCAGATGCACTTACACCTGCCTGCTGCCACTCCTGAGCCAGCTCCGCATCGGTGGAGCCTCGATCCCGAAGCTGAAGAAAATTTAGGAGATGGTCTTGGCTCTTGCTTGACTTTCTTGAGTGCCCTGAAGCCTTCTTCACAACAATTGAACCTCTCTCCTTGAAGTTCTTGGTGATCCAATAAATGATAGATTTAGGTGCAATCTTACTAGCAGCAATATCCTTGCCTGTGAAGCTGTTTTTGTGTAAAGCAGTGATGACTGCACTTGGTTAACAGAGGAAGAACAATGATTTCAAGTCCCACCCTCCTTTTAAAGCTTTCAGTTTGTTATTCTAACTCAATCTGCATTACAGAGTGATCTCCAGCTTTGTCCTCGTCAACACTCTCAATTCATCTGATCACTGTTCATGACATTCTGGAGTTTATGTAAATTGCCATCATAAACACTGAGGTAGCAGACTTTGTGAAAATTATTATTTGTGTCATTCTCAAAACTTTTGGCCATGGCTGTAGACAGGACACACACTTAAGGAAGATGAAAAATGTGTCCTCTCTTTACATTCAATTTCAGTGGCTTCCCAGCAATCTGGTCAGAAAGAGGATTTCTTACAGAACATTCACATAGAAATATGTGTAGAAATATATCTGGACGTCAGTTTGGGAATTAGGTGCTCTCTAGCCATTTGCCTTCTGGTTTATCTGAGACGTTCTGAGCATTTAACGTCACTGATTTCCCAGGCTGCGATGATAGGCGCTTGTAGCATTAAGATCTGATAAAATGCTGACAGAGCTGTTATATAGGCCCTGTTAAACGCTGACCGAGCTGATATAATATGAATTAGGTGGCTGTTCACAAGTGAACACAAAGTTCATATGGCTTTCTATTGCCAGCTCAGTTACTCTCTGTGTATGCTTTACAGGCAGTAAAACTGGGTGCTGATGCCATCTGTGAAACAAAGTCAAACTCAATGAAGGGTCAAAGGTCATAACCAGGTGCCTTTCTTTTGTACTGTTTCCTCCCTCTAACAACTTCTGTAAATGTTTGTACAGGCGATACTGCTTTTCTTTTTTTACAATGTGCATGTGATCCAATACCATGTAAAATACCTTGACATGTAAATACTGTAAGTACAATTTATTTAAAGATGAATCAATAAATCGTCAATGGATAAAATGATAAGGGCTTCTGGGTTGTATCAAAACTAACCCGTGTGGAAGTTTTATTTTCTAAAATGAACTTTAATCGAGTGATACATTTCCTGTGTGTGTTCAGTGAGCGGTTTGTGGAAGCAGAGCAGTACGGCTGTGTGATATGAGTGGATGGGAACGCTTCTTCTCCACCCCTCTGCACCATCTTTGACAGGATCTAACAAAACAACCAGGGGCTCTAATCACGATAGATGGCTCCCCTTCTCCTTCCGTTTACTAAAATACTTTTACAAACGCCAACGCCAAACTTCTTATTTCCTTAGAGAGAGGGTGGGAAGGAGGAAGGGAATGCAAGAAATATGGAAAAAGAAAAAAAAAGAGGCATGCATATGGAAGAGCTTTTTATCAAGTTTCAGAAGGGAGAAACACTACTACCCAGGGGTTTAAAATGCATAGTCGTACATTTTCTTTTCTTTCTTTTTTCCTTTTTCTTTACATCTCTCCAGCAACTATCTTTCTCCTTCTCCCCCCTCTGTCTCTCACCCCTCGCCCCTTCCCTATCTCTCTTTTTCTTACCTTCTGATCTCACCTTAGTTGCAGCAATACTGGCAGCAGCAGTCACATTACTCTCCTGGTTCTTTATTTCCTGTGCAGATTGTGATAATTAAAGGGTTTGGATAGAGCATGTCAAGGGTTCTCCACGGGAGGCTGTGTCACAGTGATGTACAGCAGCCATTATTGCTGGGGAGTAGTACGAACCAACTATATAATGTTTTAGGTTCCCTGACACACACACACAGTCAAGCATGCGCACACTATTATGTTCATACAACACTCTCGCTTTTTTATATATGAGCGGTAAGATAATTACATTTTTGTTATTGCTCTCTGTGGGGTTTAGTTTCATTTGTTAATCTGTCGTTCTTTTTTTTCTTGGTTTTCCCTTTTTCCAACTTTGTTAGTAGACATTTCTCATGCCGGTCTACACGTCAAGCTCAGCTTTACAAGGCTTTGCTTTTGTCAAATAAATGAATCTATTTATATATTCTTTGAACACAAGAGCCAAAGTTTATCTTGAAATGATTGATTAATGAAGTGTACTTTAGTTACCAATAGTTACCACATTAACCACTGTCCTGTCTTTCTTTACATATCATGTATATGAAACAAATCTTGATTGGCAAAGCAGGAAATATTCCCATGCAATGTTTATCATCTTAATGAATAAGCGGATTACCTAGCAAATGTCCTTCATTTTTGTTGTAAATTATTTTTTAAGGGGTGTTTTGTCAGTAGAAACCAGAGGAATACAAGTAAGGTAGGAAGAAGAGTGAAGATGGATTTTCAATCCTGGTCCCTGGTGGGGAGTCCTGTATATGTAGATGGAGCTGGGTCATGGTACCACAAACATGCAGAACACACGCAAAACCTAAATACCAAATTAAACCACACCTTACAAGGCCAAAAAGGGCCATAGTAATAGTATCCCGGATCAGCTGTGACCGCACTGATTCCTCCACTCTTCCATGCAATGAATGGAAACTATCACACAGCTCTCACACAGCTCCATGAGTGTTTGGAGCAACCCCAGGGCATACGACAGCTTGAGCCTTTCTGGCTCGGTTACTTAGTTTGACCGGATGGCCAGCAATATGAAGAGTCTTGATGGTTCCAAACTTGTTCCATTTTACAATTATGGAGCCTACTTCTCCTTGCAGCATTCAATGCAAAATCGTTTTTATATTATTTTTAAAATGCTAATTGATCATTAGAAAATCCTATTGCAATTGTTAGCACTGCATACAAATGTTAAATAAAGAAGGAATAAAGTTGGCCTTCTTTTCGACTACACTGCTGAAAAAAGCAACACGTAATCATCACAAGTCAATTAAACTCAGGGATATCAATCTGTCCAGTTAGGAAGCATAAGCAAATGTGCTTCAGTGTCACTTGTTTTGGTGCAAATAAAAGTGACAACATAAGCACTGGAGAGGCAACAGCAAGACAACCCTCAAAAAGGGAATGGTTTATGCAGGTGCTGGCCATAGTCAATTGCTCTATCCTTATCCATCCAGACTGATTCTTCAGTTGTTTTGCTAGTGTTCTTGTGAATACTGGTAGCATGAAGCAGGACCTGCAGCCCATTCAGGTTGCACAGTTGGTCCAGCTCCTCCAGGAAAATAACAAGAATAGACCGTAGAGCTGTGTTTCTAAACCTTTTTTGGGCCAGCGCCCCCTAGCCATTATTCAGGTCCCTTAAAGCCCCCCATCAAATAAGATGTAGGCTAATTGCCCTGAATAGGAATTATGGTTATTTGTATTATTGTTAGGATTATTATTGTTGTTACTATTGTAATCAACAAGTATCAGATTCTCAGGGAACAAAAATGCCATGTGAATAGAAAAATATCTTCAGGTGTTCAAAAACAATTACTATTTCAACTTAAATTAGGTAAAAGCAGCTAATCAGATCAGCTAGAAATGTAACATTCAAACTTTTATTAGTTATCACAAACAGCAGCCAATCAGAAACAGTTATCAATTTAACATTCAAATCTAAATTAAACAAGACGTGAGGCTTCCATCGCTTCACTTGAAAAAACGTGTTCACACAATAAACACAGGAAGTTTTGGATTAGTTGGAGAATGTACGAAGCCATAACTAAAGTATTCAATTGAATACTGAATGCATGTTTTATGGTTTTGTGTCATTTGTATGTTGGTTTTGAACACCAAATTGAAGACCATTTCCACAACAACACCCCATTAAAATTAAACATAATTACACTAATTTGACGGATGTACCCACCATTGTTAGAGCAGCAAGCCTAATGCTAACGATACAGTAACTGGCTGTACTTCACGTGACAGTCATTTGTGATACAACCAACAGAACTGATGCATACCGGGCGTTTGTTTGTAGCTTTTTACTGCATTTTGGTAGATTTTGCATTTCTCACTCTTCATATGGGATTCCACAAATGCACTTCCTATTGTGCCAGCGTTTGAAAAACTTCTTGCAAAAAACACAGTCAGCTTCATTTTCTTTCCCTTCAAAAGAATCAAAATCTAACATAATGAATGCTGCGTGACCATAGCTAAAAGCACCAAATTTTTTGCGTCAGCTCTTTAAAATGTTAACAGAACTTTTAAAACATTTAAAAATAAGAAATAAGACATTTGAATACTTTTCAAGGACTTTTATTTAGACAAATCCATGTATCTGAAACCCTGTCTTTCATGTTCCATGTTTTAAAAATGTATTTTATTCATAGAGTTGCTGTGATCCATGTCAAATAGCAGGTGTCTTGTTGTAGAATATTGTTAATGTTTTATTGTATAGGCTAATTTCATATAAGCCACTTGTATTGACTGGTGTTTAAATGTGTGTTGGGAGGCTGGATGCTAAAGTCCCACAGTGGAATATCCCTCTTGTAAATGTGTAACCACCGTGATAACAATGAAAATTAACACTTTTAAGAGAAAGAAATTCTTCCACAGGTAAAACCAAGACAAAAAGTTAAAATTTTCCAGAGTTGACATAGTAAGTGTAATTCGGGTGAATTTGTATAGATAGATAATACTGTCACAGGTGTAGGTGTGAATGGAAAAAAATGCTGACATTCATACAAATAGGTGAATTTATTTACAAAAACAAAACAAAGAACACAAACTGACACGGTAAATCAAAGGTGCTGAAACAAGCAGCTAAAACAGATAACAAAACGACTAAACCAAAACGTGACGGGACTTAAACTAAAGCTAGAGCTAAACATTTATAGTATCCACAATGAACCAAACCCGGTGACAGAAACAAAGAACATATACACACACAAATTACCAAGTGCAAACAGGTGCGTGTAATGTCCTAAGGTGTCAAAAGTGTGCTTCAAAATAAAAGTGCTCCCCAGAATACCACCACCTACCGGCATCGTGCTACCCTATTGTTACAGACACGTCCCGTTCCCGTGAAAGCAGCACAGAGCTTGGTGAGAACAGCATTTATTCGCAAATAAAAGAAACACAAAATAACTGTCATTATCCCTCAGTCTGGGGCTCCATGCAAGATCTCACATCGTGGAGTTTCAATGATCATGAGAACGGTGAGGAATCAGCCCAGAACTACACAGGAGGATCTTGTCAATCATCTCAAGGCAGCTGGGAACATTGTCCGCAAGAAAACAATTGGTAACATACTACGGGTGATGGATTGAAATCCTGCAGCCCCCGCAAGAACCCCCTGCTCAAGAAAGCACATGTACAGGCCTGTCTAAAGTTTGCCAATGAACATCTGAATGATTCAGTGGAGAACTGGGTGAAAGTGTTGTGGTCAGATAAGCTATTTTGGCATCAACTCAACTTGCCGTGTTTGGAGGAAGAGGAATGCTGCCTATGACCCCAAGATCACCATCCCCACCGTCAAACATGGAGGTGGAAACATTATGCTTTGGAGGTGTTTTTCTGCTTAGGTAACAGGACAACTTCACCGCATCAACGGGATGATGGATGGGGCCATGTACCGTCAAATATTGGGTAAGTACCTCCTTCACTCAGCCAGGGCATTGAAAATGGGTCGTGGATGGGTATTGCAGCATGACAATGACCCAAAACACATGGCCAAGGCAACAAAGGAGTGGCTCAAGAAAAAACACATTAAAGTCCTGGAGTGGCCTAGCTAGTCTCCAGACTAGCTTAATCCCAAAAAAGGGAGCTGAAGGTTTTAGTTGCCAAACGTCAGCCTCGAAACCTTAATGACTTGGAGAGGATCTGCAAATAGGAGTGGGACAAAATCCCTCTTGAGATGTGTGCAAACCCGGTGGCCAATTACAAGAAAGGAAGGGTTTTGCCATCAAGTACTAAGTCGTGTTTTTCAAAAGGGTCAAATACTTTTTTCACTGAGTAAAATGCAAAACCAACATTTATTTTTTAAATGTGTTTTTCTGGATTATTTTGTTGTTATTCTGTCTCTCACTGTTCAAATAGATTTATCATTAAAATTATAGACTGATCATTTGTTTTTTTCTCAAAATCAGCAGGGGATCAAATAATTTAAAGTAGAAGATGTGTTCAGCTTTGGCCTTTCATGGCAATTGGATGATTAGAGAAGTTCTCAGTGCCTTTCTCAGGTAATTTCCCCTGTTCGGCCCTCCTTTTCACCCTGGCTGTTAGGGGTTTTGGAGCGGACGATAAACACTGAATTTATAGAGAGAGAATGTGTTGAATAGGGAGTAAATTAGAGCTAGATAGACGGGGAGAGAGAGTTATCAGTATCAATAATACTATAGAGAGGTTTAAAAGGGCGAAATGGGGTGTTGGCAGAGAGTGATGAAATGTAAGACGAGCACTGGAGTGCCCCGAGATGAGACTGCCGATATGTGGTAGAATGAAGGATTTAATTTTGACAGCAGCGGGGACAGGTATGCAAATGTATAAATATACCATGGCCAAGGGTAGTCTAAGTTGCTGCCTCTAATGCACATTATGCAGTAGTGCTTTATATAGTGTGTTTGATATACAAAAATATGCTTAAAAATGTACTATATACTGCTTCATTAATTTTGTTCATACCAATCCAAGTAATATTTCAGTCATGGAGACTGGCTTTTGCTTTTATTATATTTTTTGGTATGAACATTTATAACATAGGTTATTGCACTTGCCCGGTTGGGAAAGTCTATTGAATAAAATTCAGAAGGAGAAAGTGGAAAAAAACAAAGCAAAGACACTAAAAAGAGAAAGAGGGAGAGAAGACTGTAATTAATAATAAAATACACAAAACGTCTGCAGTACGTATAGGATTATACAGAGATCAAAGGCTGAGCACAAAAACAAACATTGTGGGGTTTTGGCTTAATCCGTCTGTATCTTAATGTTATCCGTTAGGTAACTGTTGAACTGAGAGATCTAAAGAAAACTACATCTCAGCACTCTGATCACTGATTTTACGTTGGTAGAGTGTTAGACATTATCTTCATGGAATCGTAAACATAAGGCCTAGGTTCACATAAATGCTTATTTAAATAGGTATATTTATATTTTACCCATGCATTACATATGCCTGTTGAGGTACTGTTGTTTTGCTTAATCAAGTGTCCTCGATTGAAACATCCTGATCTTACAAGCTCACATTCCATCTCAGGCTATGAATAATGTACAGGTAATACAAATCAGATTATGTTCGCACCTTAACTTAACGAATAAGATGAGGTGTGACACCATAATCAGGTTGAAACTATTTATTTTTTATTCATACATTTGAGTTACAAAATAAACCATACCATACTAAACGTCTGTTTCATAATACAGCCTATCTATCTCTTGCACTTGTCTGTTTTTCTGTCTGCCTGCCAACAAGCACCATAACCCTCATCAAAGCTTAGACAGCCAAGCAGAAGCTGTGCTGTGTGTTTTGTGGGGTAGCCACTCAATCGTTACATGTCATATTTGACTGAAATCTTGGTGTCGGGCTTCTTCATTTATGCACTCTGCACTCTGTACTGTCTCGGACATGAATCCTCTTTTATTTTACGTTATTACTTCAGTGTTGAGAGTTTCTTTGTATTGTTCTGCTTTGAGGACCCCACATTTGCGTTCAAATTCTGCACCTGTATCCTTCTTCTTTGGTTTGTCTTTTTCTTTTCTTTTCTTTCCTTCTTTCCACTATCCCCCTGGCCTGCGACAGCTGTATTTCCTGTTTCCTTCCATGGAAGGAAGTTATAGGACACCAGGGCTGTGATGAGATACATGAGCATGCCAGTGTAGCGCCCCACCACCAGGCAAAGTGGCTGTGCCAGGACAAACAGACAGAAGACGTTGACGCTGGCACTCTCTGCTAGCTCCAGCCGGTTCTCCTGACTGGCACGCAGCACACTGAAGAAGTAGATCAAGGCCACCGCTGGGTAAAACGCCAACTCTACCATAATGTTGTCCAAAATAGTAAACTGCCTTGAGAGTAGATGTGCTATAACACTCCTGTTTGAATGTCTTGACCACACTGACATAAAAACCCACAAGGGTATGCAGAAACCCGCAAGATAAAAAAACAACAACAAACTCCTCTTGGACCTCAGAAAGAGTAGCTGCTCCCTAAGCAGTGTCTAATGGGAATTAAAAAAACAAAACAAAAAAATTAGTTTCACCAGTGAACAGAAGGCTTCTTTCTTTTCTTTCAATCACCACACACGTACACTTGCCTGTTAGTCCTGCCATTACAAATGCTCTCCTGCAGAAAAGTCAGAGATACTGCATGATGAAAGGGCGTGTCCTGCGGAGAAGGACCTTTGATCATGTTGGATCAGTAAAACATTAGCCCTTCTCCAGTATCTGATGAGGGCAAGGCTTTTTATGTGTGTACGTGCCTGTTTGTTTCAGGTTATATCATCCACCTTGGCTATTATGTGAAGGGGCAAGGCCTTGTGTTTCTAACAAAACACAGTTCTGGTAAGAACAGTGAGGTTCAAAACGCCTTTAAGGCACCAATTCCAAGCATTAAATTAAAGGGAAACTCCATGATTTGGCCAAAGAGGACCATTATATATTTCCCCAATTATTTATGTACTTGTGTGATTTGAATACTCACTAGCGCAGTGGCCAACTAGCATTCATGATTCCTAATTAGAGCAGTGGCCATACTTGGAATATTAAACATTGACTCCCGAGGCTACCTCTAACTTTCGTCATAGTAGACATCGGTTAGGGTTAGGCTTTTCCAAAATCCTAACGTATCCCCATAGCATAATCATACAGTAAGCAATGCCCTTTTGTTTGAAATAATGTCATTTAGGACACTACTTCTGGAAGAGATTCTGGAGTCAGAGTTTTATATTATTTGATCAATATGGACCAATCCCAGCTGAAATTGACTAAGCATTTTTTTAATTAGCACCACAGTCTATTTAAACTTCATATACCCAGCGCAGGGGACGGATTTGTGTCATAGAATGCTTACCAAATCAAAACTGCTTCTCATTTATTAGGCTCTAGCCGTATATATTTTTTTTTATACAATACACTTGTGAGAATGTTGTTACATACTGTTTTGTCCATTAGATTACTGTTTAATCAAGAGAAATTCCCATCTCTAGTTGTTAGAGACGTCAATTTTCCTTGACGCCAGCCCTGTGCATTTATTTTTTCTAAATTGCTTCCAGAGAGCTGTATTTTTGGTGGCTATGACGCAAGCTGAGCAGAAATACAGTAATTAGGTGACTGAAACAACAGGAATCAGAGAGAGGGAGCAAGGCATCCGCAAACAACTGTTGATGTTGGCGACTGTGTACACAAGGACCACCTCGACCACCTGCTAGTCTGGAATAGCTGGGAGCTCATTACCCAGAGATGTTCACAAGCAGTTTACAAGACTAAATTCGAACCCACTCTAGGCCTCGCATTGCAAAGACCCAAGAGATGAAAGAACGTTATGTTCAATGATATTCAAGTTATTTTACGTGATGAATAGCAAACATGTTTTGCAACAAGGTGAAAATCAACAGTTAACATCAACACGAACATCATGGTGATCTGAATATCACAATGTAATAACACACCCTACAATCATATCACAGTACTACTCAGACACAAGTAACCTGTCTAACCTTGCTGAACTGACTTGCACATAATTTACCTTCAACCATGTATACTGTCAAACCAATGCATTGCAAACCCAAACATCAGAAACCTCCAACTCAGTTTATACACCAGACAAGTAGCTGACTGCAGATGAGGTTCCTCACCACTGCAATCAACAGTAAAATCCACAATACGGTTCCAGTCCTCTCTTAAAACCAGACACTCTTATTGGTTATACTGTTTTAAAGTATCCTTTATTTGATCAAAAACAGCCGCACGCTCTGTACCTTTATTCGGGGCATTTACAATATATATATTTAAGACCAATAACATCTGCCTTAACCGATGAGACCTATCCCTCAAGAACCACAGTCACCCCTAAGCATCTTGTAAAAAAACTACATTATGCATTTTCTGTTTAATTACTTCTTGTACCCAAGCCCCTTTTATTCTTTTATTCTTCCCCTGTTATTATTAAGACAACCAACCCTAAGCATCTCCATGAAGGAAAAAGAGAGAAAAGCACACAGAGAAATCAGACACAGAGTAACATTCCCCTTTTTAAGGCCTATTATTCTTTATTGTTTTTATTTTCTATGAACCATTCCACATTTCCCTATAGTTTTAGCTGTCGTGACAACTTTCCTTTCGACTCATCTAACACCATCTTTTTCTGTACCACCACCAGCATACATTTCTGAAAAAAATGCCAATTTAACAGATTTCCCAAAAGTCTGAAATCCAAACCTGTTAACCTTATTCTGAGCATAGAGTGTCTCCAACTGCTATGCTGATAGGGGTATCAGATATGCCAAGATTCTCCTCCTGATGCTCTTAAGAAAAAACCCGCAGATCCCAGCCTCCCTTTTGCCACACACATCACCACACCTTGTACCCCATTTGAATTGCTGGACACCTCTTTCAGTGTTAGAAAACTAGCTCTCACTGACTACTTCCCGTAAGTTTGCTTAAGTGAACCGAAAAACATGTACACTGTAAGCTGTTCCAGTTCCGGGTGTTTACAACCTGGTCGGACAATTCTAATTGAACTTGCAAACTTCCCAAAATGCAATAACTCGCTCAACAACAGTTAATTGAGAATGAATGGATGCACACTCGGATGAATGAAGGCACATTCGAAAATCAGAACCTGGGAAGACAGAGAAAGAAGGGACATGACTTGAACAAACTTTCCACTCAGAAGCCTAACCATCCGATTGATAAAACACTTTCTTAAAAATAAACGGTATCCTTGACACATAAGAAACATGTTCATAACCTGTCTTTTCTCCTATGGGCAAGAAGAACTTCCTCCACAGTGACAATGGCTTCAGTAACACACCTGAATCCATTCAAGAGAATAATACAGTGCAAAAACAGTTTTTTTTCCTACTAGAGTGGGGGACACAATCACTCTCTGGTTGAAAGCGTCCCTTTACGTAGGGTGTGTATGTGAGCAGGGCCGGCCCTAGGCATAAGCAACATAGGTGGTTGCTTAGGGCCCCCAGAGCGCTAATGAGCCCCGACCCACCAAGGGAGAGGGTGTCCCCAAATCAAATTTTGCTTAGAGCCCTGAAAAGGCTAGGGCCGGCACTGTGTGTGAGTTTAAGTAAAGAGATCTCACTTTTCCTGGTATTTTTCTATGTTTGCCCAGCAGGAGATAAATGTATATAGATAAACTGAAAAATCCAAAAGATTAGGTTTAGGTATTAAAGCAAGGGTTAGGTATACCTACTGAATAGTTAAGGTAAGGGTCTAGGTTTGGGAAAGGCTTTAAACCCATGTACTAAGGGCAACATGAATCCTCATGGTTTTAAATAATCCATGTCTACACTGCAAGTCCATGTCTATGCTGCTTTGCAAACTTAAATGATATGCACTCACAACTGCCCCTCATGGCTAGTTTTCAATTCATTCAGTGAACTCCAAAACCATTTAAACAGTGACACATTAGATGTTTGTTTGCTCTGTATTCAAACAATTTCTGTTTGCAATATACAAAGTGTAAACTCTCAGCATTAATTTGAAGGTATGGTCATCCACTTCAGACATTGCAGCCCGTAAAGAGTCCCTCAATTTTAGGATACCAAAATGGTATCCAAAATGATACAAAAGCTGGAATAATAGGTAAAAATGATTAGTCACTGTTCAAATGCTGTTAAAGTTCAATGTTTAGAGGTTTTCCATACGGATATACACATCTAATGTCCGCTTGTAAGTTAGTGATTGAGTGACGTAAGAGAAAGTGAGTGTGAGATGGAGAGAGAATAATATACCAATATTGTTGTTGAGGACAACTTTTACACTTGTTAAAACATTTGTATATTCTGTGGTTTATAATTGCCAGCATCTTTATTTTGTTAATCGCGTATCAGGTATCATATAGAATCGCATTAGAAAGGCAGCACAAACAGCCACGAAGAGTAAGAGCTGTCCATGGTGCTGACGACGAGCGCTTTTAATGTAGCTCCAAACATTCAATCTGGCATTTTCTCTCTCTTTGTCTTTTGTCTCTCACACAATGTATTTATGTAACGGCAATAAATCGATATCTAAAATCTGTTCTCCCTTAGGGTGGACTTATAGAATGTAAGAGTTTAGGATCCCCTCTAAAATAAAGCTGCATTGCAAAATTAAAGTCTTATAGAAATGATTCGATTGTGTTATCTTCCTCGACAAAAAAAACGATGTTTATTCCACCCACATCTGTTTCCGTGTGTCTGTGTCTAAATGGATATCCACAACACATGGAAGAGCCAAAGGCAGACCAGCTCTAAGATACGTATCAAGCCAAAACGCGGGCATGGGCTGGTCTGGGAAGATCCGCGTGGAATAACTTGAGGGAGGGGGGGAGAGATTGGAGGAAGGAAGAGTATTCATATGGAAACCGCTTTCTTCCTTCAGTCTCCGATCTGCTCAAACTGAGCTCATCCGCCGCTGGAGTAGAGCTCCTCTTGACGCGCAGAGTGCAGGTCAAGGCTAGTCTCCTGCTATGTGCTTCCTGATGTCTGCGATGCCGCAGAAGTTTATGTAACAGACGCTGTAGAGTCGCAGGTTGCTTTAAGGGTCTTCCAAACAAGAACTGTACCATCTATGGCCAGTACACCAAGTGCGAGTCTTCATCTTCAAGGAATGAGTTTTGGTGTCCGGTTTCTCTGAATCTCTCACTCCCCACTCTCTCCCCTTCTCTCTCACATACTCTTCATCTCTGTCTTCCCCGATCTGATGACGGGGGGCTGGCGTGTGATCTAAACTCCGACCTGTCTTCTCTAACCACCCGGAGGAGGGACAAGACATTATAATCACCCAACACGCCCCGGGCCAGGCTGTGCGAGTCACGGATCGGTCTCGAGCTGCCCCGCGCGCTCGCCCTGGCGCCCATGGAGGGGGACGTTATGGACAAGCTGGAGGACATGGCCTCGGTGTACGAGTTCGACCCAATCACTGGGAACATTCCCGCCACTAAAGTAGAGATCACGGTCTCCTGCAGGTGAGTAATTAACACCGTTGTGCCGTGCAACTTCGTTCTTCATTTAGAAGATCTTTGACGCATCATTCTTTGAAAGTTATGTTATCCGCAGTGTTCAGTTGTAGGCGGATAGAAACATTTCCACTTGGACAAATACTCCATGGCTTTTCGTTTGTTGCTGAGTGCTCTCGTGTTTGACAACGACTATTATCAACACACTCAATTTAAAATTTGACCACAAACATTACGAAGGAGGTTTTGTAAGCTGCGGTTCAGTTCTGTGCGGCCGGCCGGCGTTATGGGGTATACAAAGGATGAAATGGGGTATACCAAATGAAATGGACAAGAGAAACGCACTGACTGTGGAGGGGTTTTATGTGGGACTGCTATAACAGGCAGGCAACGCCTGAATGAGAAGATCGGAAACTGGAATGTCGGTATATTTGTACGCACGTTTTGAAACTGCATTCCTGATCAGAAATTATTTGGTTTTTTTTTTGCATTCGTTTTCTATTAGGCTTTGACTATTATTTGTCACTGTGTGCAACAGTGTCACTTTCAATCCATCCGATCTCCAGAAATGTTAGCTATCTGGATGACTCTCTGTATTGATAGGGTTTGTTTCAATAATAGTGTGTGTGTGTGTGTTTATTGTTGATGCTCTAATGTCGCCTATACATGGTACTTGCACCTTGATCCACCGCAGTGGGCAGCTTGTGTGACTGTGGGTGTGGCTGGGAATATGTAAGAATCCCTTGAATCCACTTTTGCGGAGTACATATTGTCACATCTATTTCGAAAGAGTGACGAATCTGAACTAGATCTGTGTACTGGAAAGCAATGCAGTTTTTAATGCCTCAGGTCCTAAACGCCTCCTTCCTTTTTATGTCTTTTCTGACATGCTGAAAGCTATCAGATAGAGATTTATTAAGCAATGAAAGCATCACATTTATTTTATGTTTTCCCCTCTTCACTGTATGCCTGGCCTCCATCCCTCTCATTCTCATATTCGCTCTGTGATTATCAACCATGTCCCTCTCTGTAGTGGCTTAACAAAAACATGGACACAGGCAGAGAGATTTAGAAACTAAATCAGTTCTCTGAATCTGGGAGCCTGCCTTTGATGGGCTATTCAAGTCAGAGACTAAGTTTTCCCTTAAAACACACACAGACACATACATCCTCCTCTGTGATAGCTCACTGAGGGAGTTTGAGTTGGACTGATCCCCAACAAGACCCTGCTGTTGCATTATTGAACACATTGCCTGGTGGGAGAGTGAGTTGAAGCTAAATCTTTTACTGTGTCTTTCTGAGGGGTAAAATGTGCAGTGTACCTTGAGAATGGCAGCAGCTTAGATACAGCATAATGAATTCACTAATAACTGTTTTATTCAAATAATTATATTGTGTGTCATGTCTCCGCCTAGTGGCGGCCACTCCCCTGTGCGCGCGGTTCCCCGGCGTTCGACGTCGCCGGCCTTCTAGGCACCACCGTCCGTGTTTGTCTTGTTCCCCATGTCCTGTGAACGCATCCCTCCCTGATTCTTTACAGCTGCGGCTCGTTACCTGTGTATATAATCCCTCATGTGTCTTGTCTCTGCGTTCGTTATTGTCTTCCTGTTTCGTGTTGCACAGTAGTGCTACATAGTGACGTAGTTTCACTTACAACCGCTTTTGGAAGAGTTTCACGGCATTCGTTATTTAGACGGTGCCGTTGTATTATTGACACTGGAATTAAAACGCATTCGCCTATCTGCAGTTTGGTCCAATCCTTCACGTACACCTGACATTGTGAAATCAGTGAAATGTTTTTATTTATTGTCTTTAAGTGTATTAAAGAAGGGTGGGAATGTGGGCAAACCTTTATGTGTGTGTATATGTGTTTAGATGTTTGCACATTTGTTTGTTTAGGATTAAAACATGCAAAGTCTGAAATTGTCCAGCAAGTGTATGTTTAGTTAGTTAAAGCATCTCTATTGGAATGTGTTCCACAGAAGCACATACTGCAGATTCATACACACAGTTCTATAATGACATAATGATGTGTACTTGGACATTGATGTTGCAAAATGTTTCATATTACTATGGGATTTCCATTGCATCTGTGTCGCCAAACAATGAATTGCATCTACCTGTTGGACAGGGCCTTCTAAAAGCATACAGACAAATCCATACTTTCCCCATTAGAACACATCATAAATTAATTTGTCATGCTGATCAAGTCATTTCACATCCAACCATTTAACAGTTCAAGGCATTGCAAATCTATCTAAATAGCTTTTGTTGGGCTGGCTTGGCATTATATATAATTTAAGCAGTAAATGTAATACATTAAATGTTGTATAACGCACAAGAATCAAACGCAGTTCTCTTGGTACTCTACGTTCTCTCTTTCTAACCCATATACTCCACAGGGTTATCATAACTGCAGATGCACACATGTACAGTGGAGGAAAAAAATATTTGATCCCCTGCTGATTTTGTACGTTTGCCCACTGACAAAGAAATAATCGGTCTATAATTTTAATGGGAGGACAGTGAGAGACAGAATAACAACAAAATAATCCAGAAAAATTATTACATTATTTTTATTTTACTCAGTAAAATAAGTATTTGACCTCTTTGCAAAACATGACCTAGAACTTGGAGGCAAAACCATTGTTGGCAATCACAAAGGTCAACATTTTTTGTAGTTGGCCACCAGGTTTGCACACATCTCAGGAGGGATTTTGTCCCACTCCTATTTGCAGATCCTCTCCAAGTTGAAAAGGTTGGGCTAGGCCACTCCAGGACCTTAATGTGGTTCTTCTTGTGCCACTCCTTTGTTGCCTTGGCTGTGTGTTTTGGGTCAATGTTATGCTGGAATACCCATCCACGACCCATTTTCAATGCCCTGGCTGAGGGAAGGAGGTTCTCACCTAAGATTTGACGGTACATGGCCCCATCCATTGTCCTTTTGTTGTGGTAAAGTTGTCCTGTCCCTTTTGCAGAAAAACACCCCAAAGCATAATGTTTCCACCTTGATGTTTGATTGTGGGAATGGTGTTCTTGTGGTCATAGACAGCATTCTTCCTCCTCTAAACACGGCGAATTAAGTTGACACCCAGTTCTCCTTTGAATCATTCAGATGTTCATGGGCAAACTCCAGACGGGCCTGTACATGTGCTTTCTTGAGCAGGGAGACCTTGCGGACGCTGCAGGATTTCAGTCCTTCACTGCGTAGTGTGTTACCAATTGTTTTCTTGGTGACTGTGGTCCCAGCTGCCTTGAGATCATTGACCTCCTGTGTAGTTCTGGGCTGATTCCTCACCGTTCTCATGATCATTGAAACTCCATGAGGTGAGATCTTGCATGGAGCCCAAGACTGAGGGAGACTGACAGGTATTTTGTGTTTCTTTCATTTGCGAATAATCGCACAAACTGTTGTAAACTTCTCACCAAGCTGCTTGGTGATGGTCTTGTAGCCCATTCCAGCCTTGTGTAGGTCTACAATCTTGTCCCTAACATCCTTGGACAGCTCTTTGGTCTTTTCCATGGTGGAGAGTTTGGAATCGGATTAATTGATTGCTTCTATGGACAGGTGTCTTTTATACAGATAACAAACTGAGATTAGGAGCCGTCTCTTTAAGAGAGTGATCGTAAGATCAGGTTGTGACCTGTATAAAAGACACCTGGGAGCCAGAAATCTTGCTGATTGATAGGGCATCAAATACTTATTTCAATGAGTAAGATGCAAATCAATGTATATCTTATTTGAAATGCATTTCTCTGGATTCTTTTGTTAATTCTTTTGTTGAAATAAACCTACCATAAAAATTCTAGACTGATAATTTCTTTGTCAGTGGGCAAACGTACAAAATCAGCAGGGGATAAAATATTTTTTCCTCCTCTGTATATGCACACAAACTTGCACAGATGTAATCATAATCTTTCACTCGCTCACTGCATTTACCATAGGGAATTGTCTACCAGGTTGTAGACAATGTGTTGTAATCATAACGGTTGGAACACGTGGGATGATTGTCAAATTTAGAACATGTGAAAAAGGTTGGGTGGAAGGTATTCTGAGAGCACAGCTTTTGTGGAGGCAGGAGTTGGTTGTGTTGGTATAGGTGGCAAAGGGATGAGTTAGACTAGACAAATGGAAAAATATAGATTAGAATTACTTTAAAAGTAAAATGTCCTCTACTTCAACATTTTATGATGCACAATTTTATCTGCAACCCTATCTCGTTACAACATCCAATGGGTTTGGAAGTCAATGATCACAGCATGCCATCTTTTTAGGCCTCTATGTCATTATTTTTTAAACACTCCACATCCAACCAGTAAGTCTGTCAGATCACTGCATATGAGAACACCCACTTGACCAACGCATCAGTTTGCAGCCACCCAACTTGCCTGGTGGATGATGCCACCCTCCACCTCAGTCAATGCTTTTCCCATATCCATCTTCTTATGTAGCTCCCAACTGCAAGTCAGCCAGTGGCACAGTCAAGACTCGAACTGCAGTGGACAGCTTGGAACTATGAAAGAGCACCTTTGATCAATAGTTACGTGGGACCCAACTAATGTCAATTATTGCTGTGTTTTGTTTATATTGTCTTTCTCTACAGTAGAAAGTATATATTTTTAATTCTCATCATAAATCACTCCCTGTAGATTAGTCAGGCATAATAACTGGTTATCACTGCTTACATAAGCAAAGTTTAGCTACTGTTGATCAAATGTAGGACTTCACACTGTAATATAGAGTTTGACTTGTCCTGAAGCAGAGAACTCCTCCTCTTTTAGTTATCGTCTTATCTATGAGATGTAGAGAGGGAGATGGAAGGGGGAGGGTTGGTGACAGAGGCCTTTGTGTTTGTACCATCAGACAGTAGCATTTCAACTGTATTGTACTGATCCTCCTGATCTTTCATTTGCATACAGATTGCTGCATATAAATCCAGCTTCTCTACATACGCCATGTGTGCATTTACAATGCACTCCCATGTCCCGTAGGGCGCTCAGAGTGGGTTGACAGCACATGCATGTTCGAGTACAATGTAATTTATGCAAATACATAAAACATGGCTATTACACAGTGTCATCTTCTAAAACATTGGTTCTTAAACTATGGTGTTACGCCCTTTAGTGCTCTTTTTAGTTAATATATATTCAACAAAACATTTTCTGAGGTGGAATTGGTTTAAAAAGTGTGAGAACCACTGTATACTTATTTCATAACAAGGTGTATTTTATGTAAATGTTTTCAACATTTATTTTAGAAGTTCTTCTATTAAACAGGTTCCTTTCAGTCTAAACCCCAAAATTTAACCAGAAACCTCAGGTCCTAAACACACTATATCAGGGTTTCCCAATCCTCTCTTTGGAGTCTTCCAGACCTTTCACATATTTGTTTTAGCTTTAAACTAACACACCAGATTCAATTAGTTAAATATTACCAGGCATTTTACGAAATGAATCAGGTGACATTCGGTACTGTTTTGTCATTAGTCAATACACACATTGTTCCTCATTTTGTCATTACAGTGGGTATATATTCTTCTTGTTCCCATCTCATCCTCGTCAGTCAGTGTTTGTATGTGATGTTTAGTCTTATGCATTGCTATGCACTTTGTTTAAATGGATCTAGCTATCTAATTCTCTTAGCAATAGCTCTAGAGCAAAGAGCATTTTATACAGTGTACTTATTATTTTTGTTACCTTCCTTCTGAAGGCAAGCTTAGGTGCTACAAATAAATAATACTCTTTGTGAAACCTCGCATCTGCTTCCTCCTTGATGGACCACCTGTGAAGAGGAAGTGCAAGAGGGAAAAAGACAGCAACAGGGAAATATATAGAAAGGGAGTGAGATTGATAAGAATGAGAAATATTTCTTAGAACAGCAAGGCAGCAGGAAGTTAAATGTGTGTTTCTGTCAATATCCTGAGGCCATTTCTGTTTTTCACCTTCTTGTTCTGCCGTGCTCTCCACCTCCCAGAGGAGGAGGAAGATAAGGAGAGGAAGAGGATAAGAGGAGGAGGGGTAAATACAGACCTGTGTCTCTGTGTGTAATTACAGTCATTTAGCTGCAATTACGTCTCGCTTCATTAACGCCTTGAACAGTGTGATTATCAGGCTTCAAGACCTGAATCACACATTGTAGTCAAAGTGTGACAGACCCATTGCTTTGGTTTGAATCTACAGTCTGAGAGAGAGATCACACAAGATGGGACAAGTGAGAGAGATAATAAGAGTGTGTGAAAGTGACGGTTTTAGAGAGATAAGAAAATAACTGGAAGTGTTGGATATTATTTAATGTCCACTTGGAATCTCTTGGAGAAGCTCTAGTGTCAGACATTCTGCCAGCTGGGATGTGATCCCCTACAACAGACAGCAGCACAGCTGTGTTTTCCACATCTATTATTAGGACTTCAAGCAGGTCTATCCAGACCTATTCCGTTTTACCATAAATTTGCAGAGCAATATTATTCTAAAATGTGATTTCCTCAAACTATATAACAGTGCCTATGGAAAGTGTGCAGATCATTTCACTTTATCCATATTTTGTTGTGTAATGAACTTAATTTATAGTTTTGCAATCATCTTACCCATTACCCAATGACAAAACCAAACAGTTTTAAAGAAATATATATTTATTTAATGTAAATAAGGATTCAGAATCTTTATTCAGTACTTCGTAGAAAACATATATGTCAACAATCCAGCCTTGGTATCACATCTCCCTCTGGGTACGTGCCCCCTCCTCGCTTGGTCAGGGTCCGCCGTTCGATGGCATCGACTTCCTAGCTGCCACCGTTCTCCTGCCCCCACATTTTGTGTTGATTGTTTGTAATTTTCCATGTCCTCACGAACGCACCCCCAGTGATTGCGCACACCTGTTGCTCGTTGTCCATGTATAAGTTTGCCAGTGTATGTCCTGTGAAGTGTGTGTTGTTGTTCCATGTGAACAACTGCCAATTGTGACTACTTCTTTGTAGTGCTTTGTTACATTTGTTCACTACTTTACCGTGATTTTTGTTCTTGGTCTAAAATAAATACAACCAGTTCTTGACTCCTGTGCCTCGGACCATTTTCTATACGCACTCATCATACTTGGTTTTTCTTAAGTATTGTCACCTTTGTGGTAGAGGCAGGACGCAAACGCAGAGCTGAAAAGAGATACGTTCTTTTAATGTTCTTTGACATGCACAAACAATTATCCACCATGAGTGTGGCAAAAGGCCTAACTTAAGAAAGATCCCCAATTAGAGACCACAGTTTACAGCTACTTCTAAATGGGGACCACAAAATGGAAAGGTATTGTTGAGCTGAGCTAGGCTGAGCTGCCTAAAGGCCTTTCTTCTGCCAGGTCCCGACTGTGACACCCAGACCAGCACATACAGTGGGAAGAACAAGTATTTGATACACTGACGATTTTGCAGGTTTTTCTACTTACAAAGCATGTAGAGGTCTGTAATTTTTATCATAGGTACGCTTCAACTGGGAGAGATGGAATCTAAGACAAAAATCCAGAAAATCACATTGTATGGTTTTTAAGTAATTAATTTGAATTTTATTGCATGATGTAAGTATTTGATACATCAGAAAAGCAGAACTTAATATTTGGTACAGAAACCTTTTTTTGCAAATACAGAGATCATACGTTTCCTGTAGTTATTGACCACCTCCATACAGACCTTCTCCAGATCCTTCAGGCTTCGGGGCTGTCGCTGGGCAATACGGACTTTCAGCTCCCTCCAAAGATTTTCTATTGGGTTCAGGTCTTGAGACTGGCTAGGCCACTCCAGGACCTTGAGATGCTTCTTACGGAACCACTCCTTAGTTGCCCTGGCTGTGTGTTTCGGGTCATTGTCATGCTGGAAGACCCAGCCACGACCCATCTTCAATGCTCTTACTGAGGGAAGGAGGTTGTTGAACTGTGATCTGAGGGGTAGCCAGTCCGCTTTAGGCAGTGCCGGTGACCATTTTAAGAGTATAAATTGTTGGAATTAATAAATGCATGTGGGCTGTGTCTAAATTCTATAAAACATAATCCAGATCATAAGCATGACCAGCTGGACAAGAACAGGGTCAGCAGATTTTCTGCATGCATCCGCCAAATGGGTTTGTATTTTTGGGTGGGGTGTATAGCCATAGGTTTCCTATGGTAAATATGGCTGACTCAGAGTGCCCCCATTGTGTCTCACGGCACTGGCCCAGAGGAGGTTTTTGTGATGTGTGTTGCAGGGCATTCCCAAGTGAAAAAGTTTGAATGTATAAAATGAAACATTGCTTTAAATTACACTCTACTTTTGATTGATTACGAACATTCTAAGTATCATTTCCATGCCCATATTTACTTTCAGAGGGCTTTTTTGGCCTCTTTAAGTTGTTTGTAGCCCTGGATCCAGCAAGGGGTCCAGGGAGGCGGGGATGTGGCCGGGTTTGATGCCGGCACTCCCGTCAACATGCCCAGAAGACCCCCCAGATGTTTTTTTGAGAAGGGCTATGAGGTTTGGAGGGATGAGTTGGTGGGCCTCTGCAGCCTAGGGGCAGGATTACTGGTGGAGGAAGATGAGGTGCTCCTGCCACCATAGTCGTGGTTATTAAAAAAACTGAAATGTACAATGGAGGAAAAAAATATTTGATCCCCTACTGATTTTGTACATTTGCCCACTGACAAAGAAATTATCAGTCTATAAATTTAATGATAGGTATATTGGAACAGGGATGAACAGAATAACAAAAAATGCATTTCAAATAGGTTATGAATTGATTTGCATTTTACTCCGTGAAATAAGCATTTGACCCCTTTGCAAAACATGACTTAGTACTTGGTGGCAAAACCCTTGTTGGCAATCACAGAGGTCAGACATTTTTTGTTGTTGGCCACCAGGTTTGCACACATCCCAGGAGGGATTTTGTCACCACTCGTCTTTGCAGATCCTCTCCAAGTCATTAAGGTTTCGAGGCTGATGTTTGGCAACTCAAACCTTTAAGGTTTGATTAAGGTCCGGAGACCGGCCAGGCCACTCCAGGAGATTCTCACCCAAGATTTGACGGTACATGGCCCCATCCATCGTCCCTTTGATGCAGTGAAGTTGTCCTGTCCCCTTAGCAGAAAAATAACCCCAAAGCACCCCCAAAGCATAATGTTTCCACCTCCACGTTTGACGGTGGGGATGGTGGCAGCATAGGCAGCATTCCTCTTCCTCCAAACACGGCAAGTTGAGTTGATTGCCAAAATAGCTTGATTTTGGTCTCACCTGACCACAACACTTTCACCCAGTTCTCCTCTGAATCATTCAGATGTTCAATGGCAAACTTCAGACAGGCCTGTGCATGTGCTTTCTTGAGCAGCGAGACCTTGCGGGCGCAGCAGGATTTCAGTCCATCACGGCGTAGTGTGTTACCAATTGTTTTCTTGGTGACTATGGTCCCAGCTGCCTTGAGATGATTGACAAGATCCACCTGTGTTGTTCTGGGCTGATTCCTCACCGTTCTCATGATCATTAAAACTCCACGATGTGAGATCTTGCATGGAGCCCCAGACTGAGGGAGATTGACAGTTATTTTGTGTTTTGTCCATTTGCGATTAATTGCACCAACTGTTGTAAAATTCTCAACAAGCTGCATGGCGATGGTCTTGTAGCCCATTCCAGCCTTGTGTACATCTACAATCTGATTGATTGTTTGCTTCTGTGGACAGGGGTCTTTTTTACAGGTAACACGCTGAGATTAGGAGCACTATAAGAGAAAGTCCCAGCCGCTGAAAAATATCTATTTTATTTATGTTGACCTGTTAAAATGCTTTCAATTGAAAGAATAACACAGACAGAATAATACAGAGCATTTTCCTAAAAGGAAATCACTTGGTACCAATCTGGCCTCATACCTACTGAAAAGTTTTTTTATAGATTCATTTTATGTAGAAGTATGAAACCTCTTATCAGATTTGCATCAGAGATTCGTCATAGTGAAAATAAAGGAAAAACACAAACAGTTCTAGTATCACCAGCAAGGGCAGTTGTTGGACTGAGAGCGACCTGTTGGTTAACAGGTGCACACATTTTCAGTGAATGAATATGCTTTTCAGTCCGGAAGGTGTATCATTGCTGTGCGCATCTAACAAGTGGTCAAATTAATTGTACATATTATCCCAAAAACATAAGGTTTCCCATGTTTGATTTGAGTGCACCTTCCATTTGTTGGTGTCAGTTTCCCTTTAATGTTGAAAACGTCTATTCTTGTATTCCCCCTCATAAATATCCACTGACCCTCTTACCTATTCCCTTTATAATCTCCATGTGGAAGAGGGTAGGTTGTTGAGATATTGCATTATTTGGTGTTGGTGCTGTAAATTGCATTATTTCGTTGAAATTATAGATTATATTCGTCCCAGCCCTTTACAATTTCCATGTGGAAGAGAGGTTTGCATAATTAGGGAAAGACACTATTTCATATATGGATGTTGTTGTTGTTTCTTTTTATCACAGAGAGCAACCCTGATCCTTAGGTCATCTGTGGATTCTCAAAAACCTTAACTAGACAAGGCTGAATAGATAACAATGTTTGAGAGGCTTCCGTGAGTATATTTGTGAAATTGTGGAAGCAATTATAAAAACATATGTTGACGTATGTAGTTGTTTTTATTGAAAAACACATACTATACTACAACGGCTGTTTTACATCACATTTGGATATCCCCAGGGGTTCACAACAACAATTGTATGAAAATATTACATAATAAACAGAATATCAAATATAGTCTGAATTCAATCTTTCAAAAACTAAAAAAGTAAATGTAAATGTAAATGTAAATTTTCTTTCCCTGTATCATGGTGGTGGAATACTATATACAGAAATCCAGCACTAGATTTTATTCTGGGCATAGTTGTGCCACATCTGAAACAAATAGTAGTTTGTTTGCTAAAATTTGGAAATACTGTTTTTGTGGTCGAGACTAGAAGGCGACATGTCATTCTTTGCAACAGACTGTCCCCCTCAACGTGGAAAAAAAGCGTAAGCTTCTAACTTGAACCAGTCCGGAGATATGAATAGAAATGTAACAGGTGCACTTTATTTAAAGGTCAACCAACCTTTAAGTGTTAATCAGGTGTCCTGCATAACATCTGCTTCTGTAAAAATCGGGAACACCAGGTGTGGGCCATTAGCCTCGTCCTCCTGAGCTCACAGGGAGAGGAGTGAAACTCCTGGAATGCATAAAATGCATGATATTGTGGACATTTAGCTGTACTGTTTGGATTTCCCCTGTTCCCCACAAAGGATTGTATTGTACGGGACATGGCTCTAACTTTACAAGAACACCATAGAATGTTTGTCCCTGGTGCGGTCCTAACAACAATTGGCTGCAATTGTAATGATGGCTGGGAGGAAACAGGTTCGAGGACGAACAGAGAAGATTATGCTAAAGTAGCACCAGAAAACAAACAAAACCAGAGAAAGGCCAAAACCCAATACATTAATGTATTGCATTAAGTAGATTTAAGTTATGGGGCAGAGGGGGTCGTCTGGCCGTTGTTGATGAGGCCAGCTGCCGATGGGAAGAAACTGTTCTTGTGGCGTGAGGTGTTGGTCCTTATGGACCATAGCCTCCTGTCGGATGGGAGTGTCTGAAAAAGTTTGTGTCAAGGGTTAGAGGGGTCAGCCACAATATTTCCAGCGTGCCTCAGGGTCCTGGTGGTGATAGCGGGTCCACCTGTAGGCGGTCTCATCCCCACCAGAGATGAGCTCAATGAGGGTGGTGTAATCCGCAAACTTCAGGAGCTTAATGGATTGATGACTGGAGCAGCAGTTGGTGTACAGGGGGAAGAGCAGAGGGGAAAGGTTGCAACCTTGAGGGGATCCGGTGCTGATGGACAGAGGTTCGGAGACATGTTTCCCCAGCATCACGCACTGCCTCGTGTCACTCAGGAAGTCAGTGATACACCTGTAGGTGGATTCAGGCACTTGCAGCTGGGAGAGCTTGTCCTGCATCAGAGCTGGAAGGATTCTATTAAAACCAGAGCTGAAATCCACAAACAGGATCCTGGCATAGGTTCTTGAGGAGCCCTGGTGCTGGAGGATGAAGTGAGGGGCCATGTTTATTGCATCGTCTACAGACCTGTTGGCTCTGTAGGCACACTGCAGGGGGTCCAGGAAAGGATTGGTGATGGCTTTGAGGTGAGACAGCACAAGGCGCTCAAATGACTTCATGACCACAAAGGTCAGCGCAACAGTTCTGTAGTCATTAAGTCCTGTGATCCTTAATTTCTTGGGGACGGGAATGATGGTGAAGGTCTTGAAGCAGGCTGGCATGTGACATGTCTCCAGTGAGGTGTTAAAGATGTCTGTGAAGACCGGAGACAGCTGATCAGCACAATGCTTCAGGCTGGATGGAGAGACAGAGTCTGGCCCAACAGCCTAAATCCTCTCCATTATTTAACAGTTTTCATAGTGGTTCTTTTCAAGATAAATTTCGGCAAAGCTGAAAGGTATTGTTCATGACCAGATTGTAAATGTGCCGTATGTGTGCATGTGGGATATGTCTAGCGTCTTTGAAAGAGGTAATGAGACAAACTCATCGCCATGCAGGCGGAGGCCAGTGAGGATGGGGGGTTCTTTGATGTAAGCTGGAGAAAGGAGGGGCCGGAGGAGTTATTGATAAAGAAAGTCAACGTTCTGGCCCTGTGTAAAAACATTTACCTCATTAGGATCGGCAGGAGTCATAGAAACCAATGTTCTGGATGTTTCGGAATTACGGATGTAAAATAATTTCTCTCACTCACGTTTAGCCAGGATGAAGACGTGAGTGCGTAGGTGTTGTGTTTTTTGTGTATAAGTGTGTTTTTTTCTTGTCCAATGGTTATTGTTTATATATTAACATCCCCATTAGATGTCTGTAAAAAGTGTGTGTCCATCTGTGTGTGAGTAAGATGTTATGAGGATGTTGATGATTGGCATGTGGAGAAACAAAAAGACGAGGAGGTGGACTGGTGCTTCAGATCTTATCAGGACATCTCCAGACACAGAAGGTCACACACACATGCGCAGACTTACATACAAACATATACAATACACACACACAGAGCAGCATGGAGCGACACAGTAGGATTAGTATTTCCAATCAGGCTCAGACAGAAATAGGAAGAAAGATACAAATTAGAGATATAGAGAAAGACTGAGATTGAAATATTGAGAGACAGAAGAATATAGAGGGAGGGAAAGATGAAAGAGATGAAGAGACAGAAATAAAGAATGACAGGGAGAGAAAGTGACAGAGATATCTTTTATGAGGACATGTTTTTTTTTTACACAAATCCACAAGGAACATGAAACTAATCCAGCGCATCCTTTAAGTTCGGTAAGTTGCAAGGTGGGGCCACCATTGATCAGACTTGTTTGTCCAGCACATCCCAAAGATACTCGATTGGATTAAGGTCTGGGGAATTTGGAATCCAAGTCAACAACTTGTTGTGGTGTTTCTCATTCCACCCCTGAACCATTTTTGCTTTGTGGCAGTGCACACAATAGGCCAAAGCCATAGGCCAAAGCCATTAGGAAATATGGTTTGGTCTGCAACAATACTTAGGTAAGTGGTACGTGTGAAAGAAAGGCAGGACGCAAGTTTTCCCAGCAGAACATTACCCAAAGCATAACACTGGCTCTACCAGCTTGCTTTCTTCCTATAGTGCATCCTGGTGCCATGTTTTCTCAATGAGCCTTGGATGCCTATGCCCCTGTTGCAGGTTCACTGCTTTTCCTTCCTTGGACCTATTTTGATCAACTGACCACTGCAGACCAGAAACCCCTCACAAGAGCTGCAGTCTTGGAGATGCTCTGACCCAATCTTTTAGCCATCACAATTTGGCTCTTGTCATTTGGATCATTATGCTTGCCCATTTTTACTGCTTCTAACACATAAACTTTGAGGACAAGATGTTCACTTGTTGCCTAATATATACACTGACAGGTGCCATGACAACTTCACCTGTCAGTGGTCATAATGTTATGGCTGATCGTGTGTATGTATCTGATCATTTTGTTTTGTTTTCATTCTTTAACAATAATATTGTTACAATACAGAAACCAAGTCATATGTACTGTATATAGTTTGTGCTGTTTTATTGTACATTTCATTGTAGTTCATTGCCTATTTTGCTTTCAATGGAAAATAATAGGAAGAAGGAAACAATAAAGACAAAAAAAACAAATGGACAGTTGTGGAAGAAACAGACAAAGAGGAGGACAGGTATAGCAGTTCATTACAGGTGACATATAACAGTGCTAAGGCTCCCCTCTCTCTATGGCTACTAGCCGTACTATCATGGCATTCCTGAAATCAGACAGGTGCTTAGGAACTGATTCAGTGCTCTGAATCACAGCCATCATGTGGTCTAGCATCTGTCTGGGACATCTGGTTCGTGGTAATTTAAATTGAATGTCCTTCTGAAGAAGAGACAATCGAGACAATGTGTGAGAGTTTGTGCTGATTCACTGGTATGAAATCTAAATGGACAGAAGGGCATCAATACCCATGTTGACTTGATGTGTAGTAATTGGATTGGTAGCATCAGAGACTTTGTTTTGACAATCCATTGATTTAGTCAGATCACAGCTAATCTCTTTGATGCAGACACCATTTGTGACTTTATTCAGCCATACACTGTCTTGTCCTAGGGAAGACCTAAATTAGGCACAGGGTATGTTATGGCTTAGAAAAAGGAGTACTAGCCTTCCTTCTTCTGGGTCTCATTTATCCAGAACAAATCTCCCACTTTGCCAAGACCGAAGTACCCTCAGACCATCACGTTGCCTCCAACACTCTTTCAGCATCTTTGAATTTAGTCTGCGTCTGACGAATGGTCCTCTTTGTGATCTGAACACCTCAAACTTACATTTGTCTATCCTTAACACTTTAAAATCTTCCTCTGTCCAGTATAGGTGTTCTTTTGCCCATTTTTATCTTTTTCTATGCATCTCTGCCAAAAAAGCCAGCATCCCGGAGCTGCCTCTTCACTGTTGACATTGAGACGTGTGTAATGCAGGTACTTTTTAATAAAGCTAGGACCTGTGAGGTGTCGGTTTCTCAAACTTCTTATCTTGCACCGGGGCTTTCTACTACTCCTTTGATGCTGGTTAGAGCAAGTTTGCGCTGTTCTGTGAAGGGGGTAGTACACAGCGTTGTATGAGATCTTCAGTTTCTTGGCAATTTTGTACATGAAATAACCTTTATTAACAAGAATAGACAGACGGATTGCAGAAGAAAGTTCTTTGTTTCTTGGCATTTTGAGCCTGTAATCGAACACAAAATTGCTGATGCTCCAGATAGTCAACTACTTTAAAGAAGGCCAGTTGTATTTCTTCTTCAACAGTTTTATTTGTAATTTCAACATCATTGCAAAGGCATTTTCTACTGATCAATTAGCCTTTGAAAATTATAAATTTAGCAAACACAACATATCATTGGAAAACATGAGTGTTTGATGCTGATAATAAGTCTATGCCTATGTAGATATTCCATAAAAATCTGTCGTGTCCAGCTATAATAGTCATTTTCAACTTTAACAATGTCTGCTCTAAAGAAGATTGCTTTTACTTTTTAAAAAAACTTCTTAGTGAGCCTGAACTTTGATAGTGTATTTTTAATTCTTAAACACATGTTTATGATACAATTACTCTTAATTTGTTACTTTTACTCGCAAAAAAAATCTGAATAAAACGACTCCTGCAATGGGGGTCCTCAAAAGATTTGAACTGTGATTTGATTGTCCCCTGAATGAATAATGTTTTGAGCCAGTGGCCCTAATTTCCCACTTCATTATGAGAGAAGATAATGGACACAATTGACAAATAGCTACAACATATTCTCTGTATTGTGCATTATTTTTCTGGAGTGCCCCGATAGTCATTGCAATAAATAATGCCCCAGAAAGGCATTATCTTCATGTTTTTAACCAGCTTAACTCTGGATGCATTCACACCCTGAAAGTTCTGTAGATGTGCCCATGAGGCTATTTTTGGGACTGTTTGTGTTATCTCTGGCTCTGTGTCCCTGTCTCTAGGAAGGTGCTTATTGGGGAGGTTGCTCTGCTGTGGAGCAGAGAGGTGTGAGATAGGCCTAACAGATAGACTGAGTGGACTGTGCATGACCAAGGATCTGTTAGCTATCTGAGAGTGACGGGTGTTTCAATAGGAGGCACAGCAGCAAAGAATTGTAGAGAGAATGCGACAGAGAGCCAGGGGACAATAGGTTTTTCCCTTTGGACCAGGGGAAATGAGGGTTGGGTGGCTGAGATGGGGATATAGCTTGAGCCCCACTTTTTTTCAATATGTATTTCAAGGAATTGGTAAGGGCAGTGGTGATGTCTGCAGCGCCTGGATTCACCTTACTGGACTCAGAAATCAACTGTCTATTGTTTGTGGATGATCTGGTATTTCTGTCTCTAACCTGTGAGGGCCTACATAAAGAATTGAATCTTTTGAATTGGTCCTTAACAGTAAAGCTCAGTAAGACAAAGTATGTATTTTCCAGAATAGAATGTTCAGTTGCCATGGCCAAGAACATATATTTTATGCTGACCACATTGCCATATAATAAACAATAAACAAATAATTACACCAAACTCTGTCTAAACATGAACACTAAAGCTTCATTCAACAAGGCTGTGAATTACCCGAGAAACAAGGCAAAGACATAAAACTCAACATTTCAATCAGGATCTGGCAAAATGACGTAGAAATTCTGCATAGGTATTATTAAAGTAACATTCAAAACCCAAAATAATGAATGCAAAACAGTTTTATAAAAGGTACAATTGTAAAGTGTGCTTGCAGTTGCACAAGCTGTATCTGGTGTCCAGCTGTGTACTGGCAGTAAACAAGTAGTGTGGCTAGTTACTCATTGGGTGTGGCTATGTTTTTGCGACAAAAACTTTAATATTTTCTAAACGTTCCACAAAAACAATAGCAATGCAATCCGAAACAAGATGCACATTTTTATACCTGTCGTGCTTTTATTGTGTAAGAACTGTATGAGGAGTTAGGGTGGCTATAATAATTCATAAATTAATGTATATGTAAGATAATAATAGCGTGGCTCACATTGCTTCTTGGCCACCAATGATGATAATCTCCCGGAACTTAGCTGGCCATCTCCTGAATACAAACAGCTACCTACCTAAATAAAAAGGACAAAATAGCTGGCAAAAATGTGCTAAGTAACTTCAGCCTTACATTTGAATAAGTAAGTCCCATGGTCGGAGTCAGTTCCATTTAATTGTTGCTGCATAAACAGTAATGTAGCTGGCTAGCATTACCTTCAAACTTTAGAACTGGCAAAAATGTGCATGGCATCATTCTGGATTTAGTAACGTTAGTTACTAGGTAACCAGCGTTCAAGTGTGGCTATGTTTTTGTCACAAATACTTGAATACTACCCGTCGTACAGTGTGGGTATGTTAACATAGTAATGTTGTTGGATTAAATCTGATGAAAGCATATTTGGAATTTACAAACAACACACAGTTCTGGCTACATGAACCATCAGCAAACCTTTTTTCCTAAACATGCCGATGTCAAAAATTTTAAGATTGAACGTGAAAATTCATTTATTTAGTTAGCATTCACTTTTACCTTGTTTGAATTACTTTTTTCATACGATTGAATTTGGTTTTTGCATGCGATCAAACATTTATTGTTAACCTTGCTTTCATTTTTTGGGTTAATTTCAGTTTAATTTTTAGTTTCTTACGTTCAATACATTTGAGCTCAATTTGCTAAATTCTGTAGAGCTACAGTATGAATGAAGAACAACTTTACCGAAGCCCCAGTCAAACTATTTGTCTTTTCTGCAGTGTAATTTATAGATTTAATAGATGCTTTAGGAGTTCTACATTCGGCTGCCCATTCGTCTTGGCAAAATGCCTCCCGGTCATGCAAAGTCTTTGGTCGTCTTGCATGAACCGCATGTTTGAGATCTCCCCAGAGTGGCTCGATTATATTAAGGTCAGGAGACTGTGATGGCCACACCAGAACCTTCACCTTTTTCTGCTGTAACCACTGGAGGGTCAACTTGGCCTTGTGCTCAAGGTCATTGTCGTGCTGATAAGTCAAGAAGAATGCAAATTATATGCCAGCATTTAACAGGCGGCATTCATCTTGCTATCAATTTTCACAAGATTCCCCTTGCCTTTAGTGCTCACACCCCCCCAAAACCTCAGTATGTTACCACCATGCTTCTAATTTGAAGGAATCAAACCTTGAAACTTGGGTTTACAAACAGGACAATGTAACCACTGCGCCACCGGCAAAGCTATTAAAATAACAATTTCTGAATATTTGGTTTACCTAATTGAAAATATATATGAAAGAGGTTTAGAATTATGTTTTTACTTTGTTCTTTTAAATGTCACTTGTTTTATTTAGTGATATTTGGGTTTTGTGAGCAGGTAGATTTATTGTGAAATTTAGAACGTAACACGGACATTGGCCATAGATCGACAGTAAGGTGAAGGCGCAAAGACAATCTCCTTGACATCACCAGTTCAGTTGCCAAAGTCATTTTGACTTTAGATTTTCTTCTTTGTTATTTGTATTATTTCACCTATACGAACTGCAATATTGAGCACAATATTATATTGTATAAAAACCAAGCCAGACCGGCGTCTTTACACATTGTAGTTACTGCAATCGTTACACCCTTACCTTGAAAACGGAGCACTGAATCAAAACACTTTCACACAAGATAACAGACATCCAAAAGTTTCGGCCTTGACTTTAGATATGTACAAGAAGCGCCATCTAGTGACCATTATGTGTCAGTAAATACGTCTCTGTCTGTAGACTCATGGGCAAATTTTGCCCAAACGGCGCTTTAGGGGGTAACAATGGCTTGGCGCTTCTAGTGTTAATGTATTCTGCCTTAATCAGGAATCGACATTAAAGCTTGTCTGCTTGTCCAGGACAAACAAATGTCATGTTTGGACAAGTGAATTTCCTTTTGCAGTTGTCCGACTGACAAGTAAAAAAAGACAATCCATATGTATTAATATCTGCAAAAAAATGAATTCCTCTTTCAGTTGTCCGATCAGAAAAGTACAAAATGTGGTAGTCTATTACAAGCTATGTCATGCCACATTCTGCAGCGTAGTTTGTATCAGAAATGTAAAAACGCACTAACATTATTTACCCCACTGCCCGTGAAAGTGCCAACCTCTTAGACCCGACTTGAGTTTATTACACTTGTGGACAAGCTCAAGACATGCCTTCAAGCAACTAAAATTGGCCAGGTGCCAGGGAATGCGTGGAAACGCAAAACAAAGAACTTAAGGGCATTTGAAGCTAAAAGGGCGAGATCATTTAGATTAAAATTAATTAAAAGGAATTACCCTGGGTCCACCACCACCAAGAACAGTTATGTTTTAGCTATTGGGAGTTTCCGAGTAAAGCTGACATGTTAGTAGCTTAAGTTCAAGAATATTCAAAGAAAAATCTATCTATCTACGACTCTGGCTATTGTTACCTGTGATATATCATACTTAATACTCAACTGGCCTGCTAGCAAAAAGAAACTGAAGCTCTAGGGCAAGTAAAAGATACATTCACTTTTCTGAAGGACAAGTACCAGAAACATGTTAATGTCAAGACCTGCATAATGTCAAATAATTTCACTGCATAATGTTTTTTACTTTTTGCAAAGCTAGCAAGCAACATTTTTGAGAATTGGCACAGAACAAGAAAAAATATCTTCAGTATGCAATAGAATACTTTAGTTATGGTTTCTTAACTCCAACCAATGCACATTTACTATGTGTTTATTGTCTGAACAACCTTTTATTCTGGCCTTTTTAATTCCATTGTTCATTTTATTCTATTCCCTGTGGAAGAGAGAACAATTACAAATGTCCCTGCATTAGAGCTTATTAAAAATGCTAAACAAACAGAATGAAACATTTTTCCTCTGTGTGCAAGGGATCATAACCTCCACTTGCTTGGAACATTGGTCCCTGTGACAAGTTTCATGAAAGCAAGCGATTTGCTCTATGGCTGGCGGGAAGTGCATGCATGTGTGTGTAGTGGTAGCTGGCACCTGACAGGGGATCTCCCCAGAGAGGACCGCTGGTATGAATAATTAAGGATTCTCTGGGAAATGATCCAGCCTCACCATCGATCCCACATCCATCCTGGGAAGACTGACGTTCCAACGCTCAGAGAATCAAATTGCCTAGGTTGGCCGGGGCCTTGCAATCTTGCCTTTTTCCCCACCTTCATTCTACATTATGCAAATATTTCTTCTTTCATTTCTCTTCTCTCGCCAAATCCTATCCTTTCCTCTTGTCTCATCTGTCCTCTCTCCCATCTACTCTTCTAGTCTGTTCTCTCTTTTCCTCATCTACCCTCCCCTCTTCTCATCTTTTTCAGTCTTTCCTCCTCTCTACTCCCCGTGTCTCTGCTCTACACCTCTTCTCTTTTGTTATCTACTTTCTCTATCTTCTCTCCTATTTTCTCTTCTACCCTACTCTCTTTCCCATCTCCTCTGCTCCAACTGCCTCTCTGCAGACATTCATCCCAGCAATTACTGAGGACTCCAGGTGGAATAATAAATAATAATTATTTCCCAAACCAGATGCTTCTGTGCTTCTCCCACAGTTAGATTCCACAACTTTTCTGAGCAATTTATCCCCTGGGGAATACCCAATGTACTTTGTTTGCTTTATTTTTTGGGGGCAGGTGAGCTGATGTTGGTCCTATCTTGTAAATTGCTTAATTAAGTCTAGGTGGCCATCGATTGGTATCTAATTGAAAAGCACAGACGGTGTGATGTTGTTCAGACAATGCAGAGCCAGAGAACCAAATAAAGGAGAGGGAGAAACAAAGAGAAATGAGGGGGTTTAAAGCAGACAAATGACACAAGAACCAACATTTTAGACACATTAATCACAGTAAAGATTTGTTATACCTTATGCCAAACCTTAGCTCATCTGGACACCTCATGAAACAATGCCTAAAATCAGCCATCAAGTGTTTTTTAAGTTCAAACTTTTATCCTCAACAGTTGGGGCATACCGTAGCCAGCCCTTTCCCACTTCACCTGAAGACGTTTATTGCAACTCAACAATTTGCAGTGAAATGAGAATGTGAGTCAGACAGAGAGGCAGCTCTTTAGGGGATGGAACGTGAGGACATACTATAATATCCTTGCATGATCAGCCACATTTTCAAAATAATTGCCAACATTTCACAATTTCTGCCAGGGTATGTAAACTTTTTAGCACAAATGTAGATAAGAAGCATTGTTCAGGTGATATAGTGTATATAGTGTATATGCATATGGGTTAAGTTACATAGCAAGCGCTGTGATTGGGTAGCAGTTCAGATAGTTAATTTTTGAAGGAGGAAGCAGTGATAAAGTTTGATGTTTGTAATGTGTTTTCAGTCATAGACAGTAGAGAACTGAAAGGAATGACAGCCAGGGGAAATGTTTACTTTAGGAATGACTTGAGTAAGTACATATCTACCAGAGCAAAGATTTGTATTGGGTAGGTAGACATTGAAGGATTGAGCAGCGGTAAAGTAGGGATTTGCCAAAGAGGGACTAGTACTGTAGATAAGTTGGTACCAGTGAATTTGGCATTGTGTATGCAGCAAAGGACAGTTAACCAGAGCATAAATATCACAGTGGTGAGTATTGTTGGGCACTTGTGTTGTGGTTACTGCAGTGATGGTTGACTGTGGTTCACTGTAAATCACCAAATCCTTATACTAGTCGCAAGACTCTGACTACTGGAAAGGGTTGTTTGAATTCTGTGTGGACTTTCCATGGTTCCAAGTTCCAAGCAATATTGATACTAGAGAAATGTTAGTATAGTTTTGTTATGTTATGTTTATTGTGTTCGCAGCTGTGCAGGGTATTTTTGTTGAGCAGTGCAGGCATACAGTCAATGCTTTAAGAATTTAGCATCACTGTTTACTGTATAATGGGAAGCCAAAATGCAGCAAAAAAATCTCCCCATTCACAGTTCACAATGCAATTCAATTGTCTATTACGACATGTGCAAAGTCTATTGTTTAAACAGAACGGTCTAATCAGTTTTTTTTCAGATCAGTCAGAGTTTTTTAAGGGGATATCAACACGTCTTTCTGATTGAAGAGCATGCATTTTGTTTGAATAGAATTGAGTACAGTGCTAGGAGATCAATGAAAGTGTGTTGTATTTTTTTTTATGATTTTGAGTGCACAGATGTATCAGTAACAGCAAGTACAGAGAAAAAGGTAGGCGAAAGAATTGAACCATGGAAACAGCCAATAGTCTAAACAGCAGGCACTCAGACTTGACACTACATAGTCAGAAAAGCTGTTTACCGGTCATGTAAAAGTGTTTGGGTGGCGGAATACTGTTGAAATGACATTAAAAATATGAATGAGATGTTAAAAAAAATTTATAATGGTTTTGATCAGTTGGGTATAGATACAATTCTTGGATTGGGATGTCATTGGGGTGGAATGCTTGGTTCTAAAAAAGAATTTTGCTGGACCCCTGTAGCTCTTGCCACAAACTAGAATATATCAAACGATGCATCTATGGTAATACTGGCCTTAGACGAACACTAAATATCATCTTATCACAAATGAAATGTACTTCTCGAAAGTATTCTCCATCCTTGGACTCAAAATACATTCAATTCAAGTTTATGCCCCTGAATAACACAAATAAGTTTATAATGTCAAAGTGAAACAATATCATTGAATGTACCTAAATGAGCTGTGTTGCAAACAGCTGTCGCTGTAAGTCACGTAATCAGTTGGATGGAGTTTACCAGTGTGCAATTTAAGGTATTTTACATCATGCCTGTTTATTGTAGGTCCTACCATTGGTTAGTACAATTCCTAACAAAATCTACTATCATGAAAACATAGGAACTTTCATAGCTAATCCGAAAATACAGTCCTTCACTAGCACCATTTAGGCCATAATTACAATATATATTGGGTGGGTTGACTGCTGTTAGTAGGTACTATTATCGCAATTTTAGTCTAAGCCTAAATACTGTTTCTAACAAGCTTTAGCTAAGAATGAGAAAACTCTTGCACTATTAACAGTTTACTATTGCAAGGAGAGCCTAGTTCCTTTGACAGGAGAGCCTAGATACTATGACAGCAAAGTATCTCTAACTTAACACTGGAAAATTATCAGTACTTATACAGTCTAGGGGTGTCAAGACAATGCACAACCGTTCCTCACTAACTGTTCCTGCCCTTGCTTAAATATAATCTATTAGGTTATAAGTCTGCTCCACCAGCTTTCCCTCAGGGGCTAAAGACACCATAACTTTCAAATGTATAATAAAAGTGGGAAACTAGATTGCCATATTAGTATTATGTAGGCAATCTTCCTGGCATTTGTGATAGTTTTAACATCAACACGTCATTTTGCGAAGGAACTGTCATTTTAAGTTTTGGTTTGCTTTTTAGTTTGGGCGCGCTATAGAGGAAGGTCGCACTGACAATGGAACTGCACCCAGTACACGGTATATTGCTTTTATTTTTGTTATTTCTGCACTGTCCCTCATTCAGTATGATCGACTAGCACTTTTCAAAGTTTGTTCATCACTAAATACACAGCGCTAGCTGTAATTCCTTTGTCCTTCCGCCAATCTGTTATTGTTATTGTTATTTACACACCGACGGAGAAGAAGGAATATATGCAAATCTGCCGGCGTCTTTGTAGATCTCGGATGAGATACTGCAATCCACCGTTACCAAGCATTTCATTCACAAATGTTAAATCCCTGGACAATTAAATGGACAACATGCTCGGATTAACTTCCAGAGGGACATTGCGAGTGCTGGTGTTGATTGAGAATTGCTAGATCCTATGATACCTGACGCGGCCAATACCCCAGATGGATTTTCCATCTACAAGCAGGACAGAACTTTAAAGTTAGGTAAATGTAAGGGTGGAGGGGTGTGCATTATGGTTAATACTAGAAGCGCCAGAGTGGGCAAATTTTACCCAGTGAAGATCTTCACTCTCGATCAAATTCCAGGACCTGTTTTTTTTATACTTTTCATAAATATGTGTGTTTTATCACCCAGTATTTTTAAATTTTCAAAATCACGGCATGTCACTCCTGTTAATTTTTGCCCGGTGCGTGTTCAGATTAGTTTTTTTTCTGCATTCCATGGCTGCAATTCTCTTTCCTATCAGCAGATGTCACAAGGGCTCCCGTATACAAGTCTTCTGTTATTTAGAATTTTTTTTATTTATACTGTATACATATATAGATTATTCAATTAATACATAAAGGCCCAGCCAGACCAAATTACTTCAAGCAAAGGTACGGAACATCATGTCTTATTTTTGTTATAATTCAGTGCCATACATATGGTAGTCTAGTAGTTGTATGTATGTAGAAAACAACTGTTTATTTTATTTGACTCAAATAAAATAAAGTGTACAATTCAATAATAATAATAATACATATAGCTGAAAGCAGCAGTTTAGGTTACTTAAAAAAATTGGGTCCAATTGGAAAATATGCAAAATGCAGAAGCGTAAAAGCACATTTTAAGTTTCTGAGTTCACTGAGTAGTCTAAAGTGTTTGATTGACACAGACATCTGGACAAACATTCGAAAATACACTGAATTTTTTATCATAGGTACACTTCAACTTTGAGAGCCGGAATCTAAAACAAAAATCCAGAAAATTCCATAGTATGATTTTTTTATAATTAATTTGCATTTTATTGCATGACATAAGTATTTGATCACCTACCAACCAGTAAGAATTCTGGCTCTCACAGACCTGTTAGTTTGTCTTTAAGAAGCCCTCCTGTTCTTCACTCATTACCGGTATTAACTGCACCTGTTTGAACTTGTTACCTGTAGAAAAGACACCTTTCCACACACTCATTCAAACAGACCTTAGTGATAAATAAATATATAATCTGACTCCATATTGTATGTAAATAAATGTTATTGTAAATTACCATCATATGTAGGAAGTTCATAGTAAAAGTTAAGCATATGAGACTATTCAGCCCTTTATGGGGAAAAAGGGGAAATCCAATAGCCCACAATATCATGCATTTAGTTACGCTTCAGATGAGCTCAGGAATGTGAGGCTGATGGCCCACACTTCGTGTTCCGAATCTTAGAAAAGCAAATGTTATGCAGGACCCCTGATTAACATCACCAAGGGTCTGTTAGAGCATTTTTCCCCAAGGAAGTTTATTATTAATTATGTTTTTAGTGTATTGTTGGATTGATTTGGACATACACATTTTGATGTCTTGAGGAATATGGGAGTTTTGAGGTGTTATGCATTTATTTCATAATAGTGATAATTCAGTCCATAGTGCACTGGTCCCTAAAGGTGTTGAACAGTTTATATGCTTTCTATGTTTTCTATCATACTTCCACAGATGAGGAACCTTCCTGAGGTAAAAAGTTAATTCAAGAAGTATAGAAAAAGAAGAAGATAGGAAGAGAGCAAATGAGAAAATGAGAGAGAGAAATTAGGTGTTTCCAGAAAGCAAACCTATTTATTTCAGTTCCTGTGAATTTAGACTCACTATAACAATAGAGTATTTGTTCCCTCTATCTGACAGACCTCTCGTCCTCCATATGATTCTCCTTCCTCGTCCTCTCTTTTTCACTCTAAGTAATGTCTGTTTTCTTGTAGCCCTTCTCCTTTTATCCTGTTCTTTTGCCTCTCTCTCTGCCCATCTTTCCTTCCTTCTCTCTCTCTTTCTCCCTCACTTGCATACTCCCCTGTTTCTGACCTTTCATGTTTCATTTGTGTAGAGGAAGTTTTGGCATTCCAACTGTGTTTAGTTTTCAGGAAGTTTTCACACTGCTGGCACCCTGGGTACCTCAGCTGCCTTCCTGTCGGTCTGCATGTCTGTCTGTCTGCTACAGTTCCCTGTAGGATGCTGAGGAAGGTGTTCATCTAAGCCCACTTATAGCACATTGCTGCTTTCATCATAAAGCTGTGCACTGAACCTGACCTACATTGGCTGTGAAGTTCTTGTATTCTCATAATTTCCTCTCTGCCCTTCTCTTTCAAAATGATATTTTTCATATTTCTCTTTACCTTCTCTCCTCCTTTTTCTCTAGTTGTAAATAAATATTGTCAATGAACAACACTGATTAAAAAGCATAATAACATTTTATTACTTAAAAAATAACATAATTGTATACTAATTATTTGTAATACAGTACACTTAACGTTTGACCAACAGTGTTTACCATCCTATTGTGTTTAAAAAGTGTTTACACATGACCTGTAGTTGAATTCCTTCACAAGCACTGAAAAAAAACAAAATTATCATCAAATAAATTGTTGTATCTGTTATGTAACTTATTATTCATCCATAACAATAACAGCAATTCTTAAATTGATCTATTTTATATACCTTAGACCAGATTTTACTTACAATGTACTTGTCCTTTTTAGTTTAAATTAGCACAATTTCTCTCTTTTTTGTTGTTAGGACGAACAGTTGCTTATATGTGAATGTTTGGTTGTGTGCCTTGCAAATGTATTTTTAACATTTTTGGCAAATGGTGCTGGTCTTGGTGTCCTTCTTGTTAGGGTTGCAGTGGCATCGCTTCCTCTTCTTTCCATTGGACAAAGCTGGATGCATAGGTACTGCTGCATCCCTGTCTTGAAGCTGCATCACAGTGTTGGCAGAGGCAGTGGTTCAGGGCAGACATCGCCCTTGTTCCATCTGAGGGGTCACCAAAGCTTTTCCAAGCTTCTCTAGAAAGAGCCTCTTAATACTGTTATTATATTTTTTACTGTTATTTTTGTTTTGTTGAGGTTTTTGTTATTCACAATTTACTGTGTGTTTTTCTGCATAAATAATTCATAATTGCTACCATGTAAAATTTGATCCATAACACCAAGAAACATTAATTAATTGTGTTTGATTGTATTCAGTAGACCACTGTTAATGAACTAATGAAGCCTTGTTTAGATCAGAAAATATTAAAGAGGTTTTTCATGCATCTAGTGCAACTTCAAAACGGGTCAAATTTGACCCAAACACAAAGTAGCATGACTGTATTTTAGAGTATATCAGGCATGATCAATTATATGATTATCTGTAAACCATTTATATTAACGTCACTTCAACTTTTTAATGGGAGCACATCTACACCCCCCCACACTCCCTCCTCACACAGACACACACAAACCCAAAATTATGTAATGGACAGCGCCAACCACAGCACTGCAGTCCGCAATAGGAAACATACACCACAACTCTGGACAAATATATTAGACTGTGAATTTGTGGAATGACAGACTCTGCCATCATAAGCCGGCAGAGCAGTGTTCCTCCTCATAATATAAACTGCTCAAAAATATTAAGGTATCACTCATTAGATCTCGATGAAGGAAATGTATTGAAAAGGTGACAAATGTTTTCGCAGGCTGTTCTCCCACATTTTGTTATGTTACAGCCTTATTCCAAAATTGATTCAATTAATTATTTTTCTCAAAATTGCCCATAATGCCAAAGTGAAAAACAGTTTGATTAATATATATACATATTTTTTCTGAAACAAAATCAGAATGAAAATCTAAACATGTACATGAGTATTCACAGCCTTTGCTTAATACTTTGTTGAAGAACCTTTGGCAGCAATTAGTCTTTTTGAGTATGATGCTACAGGTGTGACCCACCTATTTTTAGACAATTTCTCCAATTTTCAACATTCACAGAGGACAACTCTGTGAATGTCGATTGAACATCTCTGAAGAGATCTAAAAATAGCTGTGCACCGACGCTCCCCATCCAACCTAATTGAGCTTAAGAAGTCCTGCAAAGAAAATTGGAGAAATTGTCTAAAAATAGGTGCTTGATATGACCCACCTATGATGGTGCTGGCCATGATTGCCATGGCCAGCACCATCCATATTCCCCTGCCAAATACACTAAGGACAAAAGTATTGGGCCACACCACCTAATCATTGAAGTCATGTGTTTCTTTCAGTCCCATTGCCACAGGTGTATATAATAATGCACCCAGTGATGCAGTCTGCCTTTACAATGATTTGTAATAGAATGGGTCATTCTAAAAAGCTCACGGAATTTGAGCAATGTAATGTAATAGGATGCCAAAGTTGCAACAGTTTGTCAGTTTGTGAAATTTCGGCGTTTTGGGTTTGGCGAATACCAAGATAACTTTTTGTTTTGTAACGTTTGGTGGAGGGATAATGCTATGAGGTTGTTTTTCTGGGGTTGACCGAGGTCGCTTTGTTCCACTGAAGGGAAATGTTAAGGTGTCAACTTACCAAGACAAGAAAATTCTATCCTTCCACCTTTGTGGGAACAGTTTGGGGAAGGCCTTTTTCTGTTAATGCATGACTGTCATCCCCAGTGAACAAAGCAAGGTCCATAAAGGCATGGTTGGATGAGTTTGCTGTGGAAGAACTTGACAGGCCCGCACAGAGCCCAGACCTCAACCCTATCGAACACCTTTGGGATAATCTAGAGTAGAGATTGCGAGCCAGGCCCTCCAACATCAGTGTCTGACCTCACTAATGCTCTTCTGGAAGAGTGGGCAAAAATGTGAAAGCTGTTATAGCTGCAAATGGGGGACCAACTCCATAATAATGCCTACTGATTTAGAATGGGATGTCATAAAAGCTCCTGTAGGTGTCCCCATACTTTTGTCTATATAGTTTATCTTGCTATCTTGCTGTAACACTAATAGTTATTAAACCTTTCCAGTTATACCATTTCTTCAGATGTAGCCTAAATGTTTTTCTCAAGAAATCAATCATATTTCCATTGTTGTACCATACATTTTTAGATTACCAATAATCAATTTTGATCTGCAATCCAGAAGCCATTGAACAGTACCAGAACAGGTGGTCCAAAAATAGGTGTGCCTATGCAACAAGACTTGAGGCTGTAATTGCTGCCAAAGATGCTTAAACAAAGTAATAAGCAAAGGCTGTGAATACTTATGAACATGTTTATATTTTCATTCTTTATTTAGCAAATCTATAAAAAAATATGAAACATACTGCTTTCAGTTTGCCATTATGGGGTATTGTGTGTAGAATTTGTAGGGAAAAAATTCATTGAATACATTTTGGAATAAGCCTGTAACATAGCAAAATGTGGAAAAAGTGAAGCGCTGTGAATACGCTCTGACTGCACTCTATATAAGCATTTGATAAACACTACATATAAACATATAGAAAGCAGTATTGAGGTTGTTTTGTTATTGTGTATTATAAACAAATTTTTCAATAAAAAAATATAATATTCACAACTTCAGTTCAGTGGATATATGGAATACTCAGCAGTGGAATCAAAATGCAGTAATCCACTATGCAAGCCCAGTGACCAAAGAAAACTAAATGAAAAGTACATTACAACTAGAAAAAGTACAACTCAGAGGAAATGTGTATTGGCAGTTTACAATTACAATTACAACACATACACACAACTATCCTAATGCACGGGTGGGGTGATAAACAGAACAAACATTATGAAATGTTCCTAAGCACTAGTGTCTTTTTAACCGGGTCCTTGTCCAAAGAAACATCTGGATAGTCTTCATGGGTAGGCTTGCCATCAAACGTGTCTATCCCAATATATAAACCTAACTTGTCCATAGGATAAACAGGCCAACAATTAAATTTGATTTATGGATTAACGACTTAACAGCATCTTTAAATCATATGCATACAAATTCTTGACAACAAAAAGTGATTAAAGAAATACAACTATCAAATAGCATTGACTTCCAGAAAATTGCCTAGTTCAGAGAGGAACCATGAAATGGCGTCACACTTTACATGTAACACTATGCTATCGAATGTCTCATTAAGGCTTCATAAGTTATTTTAGTACACATATTGTTTAGCACATATATTGTTTAGCACAATTTTATTCATTATAACATTATATTTCGACTCTTGGAAAAGATCTCTAGCAATTATCTTAAATTGCTCAATTTACATCTACTAATATGGGGTAAAGTTAGCATAGGCCCGCTAGCGTCACGTCAAGATATCAGCCTCACAATGAAATTTAACTCACCAAGTGGTCTGCTAACAGAAACAAATAAACAGTAGTATAGTCTCTGCGCAAAAACGATGCAATTTAAAAAAAAATATTTTAAAATATTTCCTAATACTTCAGATAGTTATTCTAATACTGTTGTTCAGTATAGGGAAATCAACCTAGTGAGGCTTGCAAAAATTACGCTAGCAACTTCAACTGACTGTAATTCAGGGGCGGGACATAAACATGTGTGGAATCCTGATTGTCTGAAACTAAAGTAACTCCTTTTAGATTTAACAGAACATTTTCTTCATTATGTGACCTGTGTTACACTTACCTTTGACAAAGTCCCATGATCAAAGTCAGTGCCATTTCATTGTCACTGCAACAGTTCTGTACCTAGCTCACATTACTTGCAAACTTCAGATCCGGCAGCCATTGGCATGGTCTCATTCTGGAAAGTTTGTTTACGTGAGTTGCTTGGCAATCAACGTTCAGTGTGGCTAACTACCCTTTGGGCAGTGCAGCTAAATTTTTTGCCACAGAAACGTAATCATTTCCTAAACCTTGCAACGAAACCTTCCACAAAACAACAGCAATGCAATTGGAAACAAGACCCATTTTGATACATGTTATGTCTTTGTAGTGCAAGAACTGTAGCAGGAGTTTGGGTGGCTATAATAATAAATAAATAAACATCTATAAGAGATTACATAGAGTGGGGGGCTCCCCCACTTAGTAAAAAAAAAAAAGTTTTTCCAACTGCATATTCAAAGTCTATAAGAGATGTATTATTTCCGGATCTGGCCAGTGGACACTTCGTCCTTGTTCACCACCTCTGACACATACTCTTCCTCTTGGTTCACCACCTCTGACACATGCTACCTGTGTACTCTGAACTGAGTTATATTCTGTACAAATGGTTTAGTCTCATCATTTGAAACAAGTGTATATTATTTTAAGTTGGTAAGCGATTACAACTGTGTGATAGTTTTGTTTAACTTTTGCCACCCGTGTTTACCATTTTACAACACAAGTGCATCACAATGTGAAATGTGTTTTAGGGAGTAAAAATGTGTTGAGTGAATTACATTTTGCAAATGGTGTCTAACTACTTGAAGGTTTTGCGAGCGACTGATCCAACAAACTGGTTTAGTCCACTGAGACTTTTTTTCAGAGATGAGGGATGAGTGTTTTAGCAAATCAGAAAGATTACGCATTTTTTGGCAAGAAATGTAGATAATAGATAATAGTTTTAACTGAAACTATAACCTCGCAAATGAGTATTGTAACGGTTGAAACATGGTGAGGCAGGACACAAGTGCAGTGGGAACCGAGGACATGCAATAATAAAAGTACTAGAATGAACGAAACACAAGGCTGGACGAGACGGAACAACGGTACATATGGACCCAAAACAAGAACAAGAGGATACAATGGGGAAGCAGGAACTTAAATAGGGTATTTGTTGAGGGAAAACAGGGGAAGGCCATAAACAACGCAAGTGTCCTTGATCAAAAACAGGGAGGCATTGAACATGACAAATATTCAGACGTGGTCAAATTTGTTGGTACCCCTCCACAAAAAACGAAGAATACATTTTCTCTGAAATAATATAGAAACTGACAAAAGTAATTGGCATTCACCATTATTTATTCTGTATTTCATAAAAATACTTTGCTTTAAATTGTATATTCAACATAATACTGTAAATAATGAACAAGTGAAAATGGCATGGGCAAAATGTATGGCACCCATAACCTAATATTTTCTTGCACAACCTTTAGAGGCAATCACTGCAATAAAAATGTTTCCAGCTTTTTCAAGTTTGTTGGGTGCCTTCTGCAGACTGAACGTTTCAGCTCTTTCCATAGAGCTGACATGGCACCCCAAATCATCACTTACTGTGGTAATGTCACACCACAACTTGCAATCTATGCATCTACACTCGTACCCCAGCCTCTGGGACCTTGATTTCCAAATGAAATGCAGCATTAACCTTCATCTGACTTTGGACAATTATAGCCCATTTCCTGGACACGTCTGTGCATGGTGGCTCTTGATGCACTGACTCCATCCTCAGTCTACTGTGTGTGAATCTCCCTCAAGTTCTTTAATAAAATGTGATTGACAATCCTCTCAAGGCTGAGGTCATCCCTGTTGCTTGTGCACCCTTTCCTACAATACTTCTTGTCAAATGTCCATGAATATGCTTCAGAACTTTCATGAACAGCCAGCCATTTCAGCAATGAATTTCTGTGGCTTGAGGGTGTCAATGAGTGTCTTCTGGACAACTGTCAAGTCAGCAGTCTTACCCATGGTTGTGGTTGTTTGCACTGAACCAGACTGAGATATTGAAGGCTCAGGAAGGTAATTAGCTATTTAGAGATGAAATGTTTAATTCTAATATTTTGATATATTGCATTTTTGGTTTCCATGAACTGTAAACCGTAATCATGAAAATTGAAACAAAAAAGCTTGAAATGTTTCACTTTATGTGTAATGAATCAAAAATATATGAATGTGTCACTTTTTTATATAACGGGAATAAACTAACTTTTCCACAATAATATACTTCAGTGGGATGCACCTGTATATATACCGATCAACCATACATTTATGACCACTGACAGGTGAAGGGAATAACAATAATAATATCGTTATCATGGCACCTGTCAGTAAGTTGGATATATTAGGCAGCAAGTGAACATGTCCTCAAGGTTGATGTGTTAGAAGCAAAGTCAAAGTATAATGCACAAAATAACTGTGTCATTCTGAGCAATGAAATTCTTTATGGCACGTGGTATTCATCTCTGCAGTGGTATTTGTAAAAAGTAGTATAGGTAAAAAATAGAAACAATAAACAATTTAAACTATATATATAAACTATATATATACATAACAATAAAAACTAGCAGCAATTTCAAAGAGTGTGGAAATAGGTAAATGACAATATGAATGTGTAATAATGACTTTGACCTACACAATATTAGGCAGATGGTCATAATTGTATGGTTGATCTGTGTGTGTGTGTGTGTGTATGTATTGTCGTGGTCAAAAGTTTACATACACTTGTAAAGAACATGTATGTCATGGCAGTATGAGTTTCCAATAATTACTACAACGCTTATTTTTCTGTGATAGAATCATTGGAGCACATACTTCTTTGTCACAAAACATCTTCATGAAATTTGGTTGTTTCTTTTAAGACTTTCTTATGGATCACTTGACGCAATTCTGCATCAAAAAGCGCACCTGTTACATTTCTATTTATATTTCCGGACTGGTTAAAGTTATAAGCTAAAAAATTTTTCCATTATAGGGGATAGTCTTCTACAGTTCTAGAGTTCTACAAAGAATGATGTGTCTTTTGTGTATTTCTGTACACAAGACGAAGCCTTCCAAATCTTGACCACAAAAACACAGTATTTTAAGATGTCATCAAAAAAATTCTTTCAGAGATCGCACATTTAGACCCAAAAGCAAATCTAATCTTTTATTATTGTATATAATGTTCCACCACATTGATACAGGGACACTGATGAAAATTTTGGTCGATATTTTAGATTTTTTTAAAGAACAACTTATAGTTTATAGCTGTAACCCCTGGGGATATCCAAATGTGATGTAAAACAGCCTACCTGTTATAGTATACTACTACTACTACTACTATGTGTTTCTCAATAAAAACAACTACGTGTCAATATACGTTTTTATATTTATTCACACAACTTCACTAATATACTCATGGAAGCTTCTCAAACAATGTTATATATTCATCCTTCTTCTAATTAAGATTTTCAAAATCCACAATATAAAGGACATCATTCTACTATAAAGGATGACCTCCTGAGGGGTCAAAAGGTCAAGATAGTGACAAGCAGATTTTAAATTCCAAGAAGACCTTAGACCTTTAAAGGTCAAAGGTTGGATGTGATGAAGAGACCAGAGGTCTTAGCAGCCAATTGGTATTTACTGTCTAATGTGATAACTAACATTGATTCGTGATACAAACCTCTGTGGGTCACAGTTACGTTTTTGGCATTGGTACCTCAACTTTCTGAAACCAATTATGAAAAAACTGAATGGTGTCTGCAACAGATTCATGCCATTCAAAAACAGAATATGTCTTTAAGTGGAGAACATTTAAAATAACTGCCAACATGCCCAGGTTAGGCTGTCTTGGCCCAAGAGCAGACCGCGAGATGCTTGAAGAAGTCTCCAACAATCCTAAAATGTAATCTTGAGATTTGCAGGTAGGTCTTGTTACAGTTCATGTCAAAGTACATGCATCTACCATAAGAAAGAAACTGCAAGTTTGATTTGCATAAGAAGGTGTGCAAGGAGAGAGGGGAAGTATACAGCATCAATCCAAAACAACAGATTGGACAGACTTATGACCCCTTTCTGGACATCTGTATCCAGGGGTATAAATGTGTGATAAGAAAAAGTGGGGATTATGTTTGTTATATCAAAGGTTCAAAAGTTGGGTAGGTTGTGGAGAGAGTGGCTACTTTATGACTGTGTTCTCATGTGAGTCCAGTTGTTTGTAAAAAGATAAAGAGGGCAGGACAATGGCTGAGAGAGATAGGTGGGGGTTTATTTTTGTTTTAAATGCTTAAACAGGTTAATGTCAGGGGTACTGAAGATGTTTATGTAGATTAGGTTTATGACCAAACGTTTCCTGCCAAGGGTTGGTCATGCTGTTTTTCCTAAATAAGAGGTACGTTTTCATTCTGTCTGTGACTGAACTTCTAACAAGATATAATGTCTTTGAAACTCTTAGTGATTCACCAGTGACGGCCCAGATTTATGAAACAGGTCGTCAAATGGATTTAAGAGTAGATGAATATTATGTTCCTGAATTAAATGTGCCAAAATAGCATTTTCATAATTTTTATAGTATGCAGATACCTCCATTTAAAATGTTGGCGGACCAGTACGACATGTCTAACGGGCAGATAATTAATTTTGCGTTTGATTACAAGCTTTCTAGAGTTAAGTTGTACAGTTTAGCCACAGAGTCGTAATATACAAAGGCATTAGGCGTGGATTACCATATGAATGATTAAGAAGTAATACGCCATTTGGTGTGTTCTGAAATAAAGAAAAATGTGCAAGGCCGCACTATCTGTACATTTATGGAGATCGAATGGATCGGTGTATCCAGCTCCGCATCACTGAAAAGAGATTCTGTGAAATAACGGGATTCCAACTGATGTTGGCGTTTCTTTCTTCAATCAATCAATCAATCAAATTTATTTATAAAGCCCTTTTTACAACAGCAGTTGTCACAAAGTGCTTTTACAAAAACACCCAGCCTAAAACCCCAGTGAGCACGCAACAACAGGATTGAAGCACAGTGGCTAGGAAAAACTCCCTATGGGGGCCGGATTGTAGGAAGAAACCTAGAGAGGAACCAGGCTCAAAGGGGTGGCCATACCTCT
>JACXGK010000240.1:0-27808 GCA_016801125.1 Novumbra hubbsi
CCTCCACCATTCATTCACTCAGTAACCATCCAATGCAATTCAGGTCTCGTTACCAACAGCCTGATATTTTATCCGTAGATCATTCACACGATGCAGCACGCCCGCTTACATCCCAGTGTAATAATACACTCATTCACTCATTGCATTGCGATCCTACTTTCAATCGTACTTTGTGGTGCGAGTCCGCGTTTTACTAACCTCAGTCTCACCCGGGAATAGTGCACTGTATCCCGGGTACAGAGTCACACAAGTTAACCTGGTTCTTGGCCAAAACCGGGCCACACTCTGCCCCGGATGTGACTCGGTATTGGGGCCGGAGCCAACGGACACCCAGGGTGAATCACCCGACTCTTACCCGGGAACGGTGCCCCCGGAATCGGGCAAACCCACCTGGGAACTTGCCCCCCCCTCTGGAACCGAAACCGGGGATGCCTCGGGCCTGTCACTCGGTCCATACATTCCCCCAGTTACCCTGAAAAACGTCCGAATTACGAAGCTCACAAGTGGCCTTTACAATTTCAGCAGCAATCTAGTGCACTACCGGTCTTCTCCAAACATTGGACAGGTCATGATCCAATAAGCCGTCAAGAGAGTTCTCTGATGCATTTTTTCTTTTAAAAGCATGAATCCATCAGAGTTACATCAAAGGAAAACAACTCACACTTTAGATTACCTTAGACTCAACTTTGTCCTCACTAAACAGTTAAAGTGCAATAAAACAAAATGCACTAGACATCAGTACATTGCTCAGACACATCTAAACTTTTGTCAAGTGAATAACAATGTCCAACCATTGTCTGTAGCCACACTTTTCACCCAATCAGGTCAATCACCATGGACAAATTTGTTCAAGCGCTATGTTTGCTTAGCCCCCACATGACTGCATGCAGTTTTAATGCTGTTTGCTTTTCTTTGTTTAGAGCACAACTTGTGAAATAACTTTTTTTGGACTATGTTCTGACTATTAGGCTACCTCTCGTCTATCTTTTGTTTTTCTGTTTATCACGATTAGAGGCCAGTTCACAGATTTGATTGGCTGCAAAGCATCACGTGAGGTGATTTACAACGTATATGCCATCGGTCAGAGTTTCCTTGGCCGCTAAACCAGTGTCGTAAAGGCTAGAAATGTTGTACGAGTTAAAAGGGGAACATTCCTGTCAAAATTAGGTCCTGGTCCGGATAGGACAATGCCTGGGTCAGGATTTGGCACGTGGTCCGCCAATTAGTGAGCCCTAAGTGAGTCTGGAGGAAGAGTGGAGAGACAGAATCCAAGTTGCTTGAAGTAGTGTTGGAGACTGTGGATACTTCACACTGTAGTTGCTATGTGATCTACTGGTCTTGGCCCACTGTGTTTTATAAAGTCCAGAGTCAATGCAGCCTTCTACCAGGAGATTAGTGCACTTCATGCTTCCATTTGTTGACAAGCTTTATGGAGATGCTGATTTCCAAACGGATCACCAACCAAGTATGAGTGCATACATTTAAAAACGTTGGAAACCTTTGCAGGTGTTCTGAGCAAATTAGCGGATTACAGCTCCGCTCAGGTCGACAAATACATTTTTGATTCTAATTTCTGATACAGCACATGGAAATCAAACATTCAGTAAGCCATAATCATTAAGATTGAAACAAAAAAGCCTTTAAATGTTTTACTTTATCTGTAATGAATTTAAAATGTATGAAGTTGTCATCAGAGTGCCCTTTCCAAACATAGACAGAGCTAGTTACGGCACCTCTTTTTCACAACAATACAATCGCTAGCTAGCATAACCTTTGTTTTGTTAACTGGGTTTGACAGATTGTATATGGGTCAATGACGTATAAGGATTTTCAACAGGCCAATTTGATAATTTGATAAATCTGAATATTTCTTACAATTATTCAAACATTAGGAATGTGTGACATTAGGAATTCATTTTAAATAAAGTGGTTTTAGTGTTTTTGGCCGTGGCCCTAAATGAATTGGCCGTGGACCTAAAAAAATGTAATGTGATTTTCTTAAAATTAATTAAAAACAATTTAACATGCTTAGCATTTTTTTACAAGTTCTCAGTAATATAAAGTGTTAAGAAACAAAGTAGTTGCATTTGTTGTGAGTTTGTATGAATAATTATATGCTTTTTTTGTACTACAGTGTCAGTCGCCTTTGATTAAATGTAAATAACAGTCTTATTTTTCCTCTAAATCACATCAAAATTATAAAAATAATTCACTTTATCTGTGATTAATATTTCAGCCACAGAATTTAGATATTATATTTAGAATTAAATACAGTGATTGCCAGTGATTGCCCCATAAGAATTGCAATTTTTGGTTGCACCACATGATGAGCGGTCAAATGACATAAAGATAAAGATTTCACAGGACACAAACCATTTTTTTTATCTTTACTACCAACATTCATAAGTGCAGTACACATTCATGGCTTTGTTCTGAACAAACATTTCACTTCATTTGACATTCATCATGTTGCAGATATCTGGAATGTTCACGTGAAAGTGGGGTACATGGTGTTAACTGTAGGCTTTTCTTTAACCCCACCTATTTCTGAACTTTGCCCAATTTTGGCTGTTCAACTTAGTAGCGTGAGTTTTCTGGCTCAGGTTCTTACAGTAGAAAATGACATCTGAAGTTTGTGGCCACATGAATACATTTTCTTCACCCAACTGCCGCATGGAGCTAACCTGGATTTCCTCTCACCCAACCTCCAGGACCTGGCTCATCATAGGTTACAATCACATACTTGCCACTCAAGTCTTGACTTGTTCTCTTGGTGGCTCAGGATTGCTTGAGGGATCCTCAGTGTGGCACATGGTGTCCCTCAGGTCTACTTTCACGGGATGGTAACGTTGGCATATCTTCATTTGGGTACTACGCTCTTGCTGCAGGCCAGAATTAACACGCTGCCCATGGCGAGTGGTTTTTACTTTGCCTGGCAGTGGCATCTGGTAAAATAGATTAAGAGAGTTATCAAAAATAATAACAGCATAGTTACCTAAGTGAAATTACATGCTCTAAATATTTTATAAAAAATTTTCTCATGATATTTTATAAAGATTAACCATAAAACATTGTGTCTTTACGCCTACGCCTATGCCTCTCTTGATCGTAGAGAGGAAGATTAACAGAGTTCTGTCTCTTGAACACTCATTGTGGTAGGGAGGGAGGGGGCCACTGAGGAGTGGCCCATACCCCTGCTGTGATGGGGGAGGTGAGCTGGGGGATGGAGTCACAGGGATGGTGTCGAGACTGTTCCATTTTCTTTCAAAGTGACAACAGAACTTGTTCAGGTCAATGGTCAGGTGAGAATTGTTAATTGAGGAGGGGGTGGGGGCATTAAGCTTGTCTGTGATTTAAGGCCCCTTCAAACAGAAGCAGAGTCGTAGTCCCAGAGGGAAATCACTAAGGAGTCCGGGTTTGCCCGCTCCACACAGTGTCTGGTCAGCAAGCAAGCGCTGTGCCTCCTGCACGTTGGCCTGCGGTGGAATGTAAACACAGACCAGAATGAATGAAGCAAACTCAGGGGGGAGTAGAAAGGCCTACAGTTTATATAGAATGATTAGGAGACCAGTGCTGAATCACTGTCACATCATTACACCAGCCACTGTTAGTGTAAAACCCGACACCACCATCTTTCAAGTTGAGTACTATATAGATATATAGGTTTGTTGTATCTCAAATGTGGTACAAAAAAGGAAAACTTGCCTGTATGTTTGCCCAGCTTCCACGAGGGCTGTGGTGTTAAAAGAAAGGCACAATGATGCTGGCCATCAGGAACAACAGCTGACATCATACCTGACAAGACAAAGGTTATTCTGGCATGGTGAAGAGAGGGATGTGAGGGAGTATGTGAGGTGATTGAAGTGGTTTGTGGTGAGTAAGTCTGGATGTGCTCATTGTCACTGATCACTCTACCAAGCTGAGTTAATGGAATATATACACACAGTGGGTAGAACAAGTATTTGATACACTGCAGATTTTGCAGGTTTTCCTACTTACAAAATATGTAGAGGTCTGTAATTTTTATCATAGGTACACTTCAACTGTGAGAGACGGAATCACATTTTATGATTTTTAAGTAATTAATTTGCATTTTATTGCATGACATAAGTATTTTATACATCAGAAAAGCAGAACTTAATATTTGGTACAGAAACCTTTGTTGGCAATTACAGAGATCATACAATTCCTGTAGTTCTTGACCAGGTTTGCACACACTGCAGCAAGAATTTTGGCCCACTCCTCCATACAGACCTTCTCCAGATCCTTCAGGTTTCGGGGCTGTCGCTGGGCAATACGGACTTTCAGCCCCCCTCCAAAGATTTTCGATTGGGTTCAGGTCTGGAGACTGGCTAGGCCACTCCAGGACCTTAAGATTCTTCTTACGGAGCGGAGCCACTCCTTAGTTGCCCTGGCTGTGTGTTTCGGGTCGTTGTCATGCTGGAAGACCCAGCCACGACCCATCTTCAATGCTGTTACTGAGGGAAGGAGGTGGTTGGCCAAGATCTCACAATACATGTCCCCATCCATCCTCCCCTCAATGCGGTGCAGTAGTCCTGTCCCCTTTGCAGAAAAGCATCACCAAAGAATGATGTTTCCACCTCCATGCTTCACGGTTGGGATGGTGTTCCTGGGGTTGTACTCATCCTTCTTCTTCCTCCAGACACAGCGAATGGAGTTTAGACCAAAAAGCTCTGTTTTTGTCTCATCAGACCACATGACCTTCTCTCATTCCTTCTCTGGATCATCAAGATGGTCATTGGCAAACTTCAGACGGGCCTGGACATGCGCTGGCTTGGGCAGGGGGACTTAATCCATGACAGCGTAGTGTATAACTAATGGTTTTCTTTGAGGCTGTGGTCCCAGCGCTCTTCAGGTCATTGACCAGATCTTGCCGTGTAGTTCTGGGCTGATCCCTCACCTTCCTAATAATCATTGATGCCCCACGAGGTGAGATCTTGCATGGGGCCCCAGACTGAGGATGATTGACCGTCATCTTGAACTTCTTCCATTTTCTAATAATTGCGCCAACAGTTGTGGCCTTCCCACCAAGCTGCTTGCCTATTGTCCTGTAGCCCATCCCAGCCTTGTGCAGGTCTACAATTTTATCCCTGATGTCCTTACACAGCTCTCTGGTCTTGGCCATTTTGGAGAGGTTGGAGTCTGTTCGATTGAGTGTGTGGACAGGTGTCTTTTCTACAGGTAACGAGTTCAAACAGGTGCAGTTAATACATGTAATGAGTGGAGAACAGGAGGGCTTCCTAAAGAAAAACAGGTCTGTGAGAAACGGAATTCTTACTGGTTGGTAGGTGATCAAATACTTATGTCATGCAATTAAAAATGCTAATCAATTACTCAGAAATCATACAATGTGATTTTCTGGATTTTTTTTTTAGATTCTGTCTCCCACAGTTGAAGTGTACCTATGATAAAAAATTACAGACCTCTACATGCTTGTAGTAGGAAAACCTGCAAAATCGGCAGTGTATCAAATACTTGTTCTCCCCACTGTAGGCCTTAGTTTTTAGGTTAATAATAATTTGTCTTTGGACTTTAACAATTTAATAGGTGGGGTCTGAACCAAAGCAGGTAAAATATTGGATTTGTAAAGGTTCTGTTTGGTAAAATAGGTAGATTCAAACCTCTCCATACCCTTACACGTTTTTCTTTTGAAAGAGCTTAATCTGATTTAGTTGAGTGTATTTTGTCCGTTGGAGGGAATATGTTTTCAAGCCATTTCTGCACTGTCCTGATTATTCCAACCAAGCATTCTTACCTGTAGAGAGAATTATACTAGACCCTTCCAGTCAGCAAGTATTCTGGCAAATTTTACCCATGAATGTCGTACTGTAAACCCTACAAATGCTATGATGAAGCAGCTGTATGTCAACTTTGATAACTTGTTATGCTAAAGAGTCCTAGGTTTTTAACAAGAACTTCTGTTTACAGCAACCTTGCAGCAAGATGAAGTGGAGGACTACATAGCGGACTTGATGGATAATGAATTTGATACAGTGGTGGATGATGGCAGTTTGTCTCAGGTGCTTATTTTGTTTAAAAATATCCAAATTCCAACACACTTAATTGCTGTTAATATAAACCTTCCTTTTAATGGAAATCTTGGCATTCTTAATGTCGGTTTTGAAAAATAAGTCTTTCTTCACTGATCAGATGGCACAGACCATTAGCCAGATCTTCACACAGTGTCAACAAGGAAAGTTAGCAGACGTCAAAGAAAAGATATCTAAGTTGAATGAGAAGAAGAGTGCAAAACGAGCCATAGTTACACCTCAACCAAATGCTGCTGACGAGGAACATGAGGGTGACGAAACAGAGGTATTTGTTTTTTATTTTAGTCAAAAGCTGATGTAAATTCTGAAAGTTATGCTTATGTGATTTAGTCATTATGGCAATTTGATAGTTAACATTTTGACATTGTAACACAGTCCATGGAGTGTGAGACTGCAATTTCAACAAACGCCTCAAATACAGCAACCAAAAAGAAAGAACCTACATCCCAGTCTCAAGAAGATGATGATGGCTGGACAACAGTGGTGCGCAAGAAGTGACATAACAGCCTAGGTGAAGAACTCTTCACACACTTTGCAGTTTTTTTGCACTTTGTTGTTTTAAAATATGTTCCAAAAGTTATTTGGTTATGGTTTCCTATATATCTACACAACCTTCACATTTTCAATATAAATAAAAAATGACAGAATAAGGATTTGCTGTTTGTGTACATCTTAAGCCTATTATAACTTTGTGGACATACAATTTTTTGCTAACTTCTCTTCGTCTTTGTTCTTGTTTTTGTCAATTGCTGATATGCAGGCAATTACAATTTCACTGTTACATTATTTTATAAAGTGATATGGAAAAGAAGAAAACCATAAGTCCAGTGTCATGCTGAAAGTAAAGCACCTTGAGACCATTTATGTGTGGAGTAGACTCACAATTTTGCCTAAGAACACAGCCATGAATAAAGAATGGTGCCAAAATGTCCTTTTGAGCAACTTCTCCCAACCATCCAAGAACAGTTTGGTGATGACTTTTCCAGCATGATGGAGCATCTTGCCATAAGGCAAAAGTGATAACTAAGGGGCTCAGGGAACAAAACATTGACATTTTGGGTCCACGGGCTGGAAACTGTGTAAAACATGAATAAAGATAATCTATTCTGTTCATAACAACTTTTTGCAACACATTACACATCTAGCCTGAATCAAAAATGTTTATGCACACAGTGAAAATAGCTGACTGCAATAACTGCTCTTTAGCAACTGTTACCAAAACTAATTACAGTGGGGCAAAAAAGTATTTAGTCAGCCACCAATTGTGCAAGTTCTCCCACTGAAAAATATGAGAGAGGCTTGTAATTTTCATCATATGTACACTTCAACTATGACAGACAAAATGAGGAAAGAACATCCAGAAAATCACATTGTAGGATGTCTTATGAATTTAATTGCAAATTATGGTGGAAAATAAGTATTTGGTCACCTACAACTTCTCCTTTAAGAGGCTCCTCTGTCCTCCACTCGTTACCTGTATTAATGGCACCTGATTGAACTTGTTATCAGTATGAAAGACACCTGTCCACAACCTCAAACAGTCACACTCCAAACTCTGTAAAACATCTTTAAAACAATCTTACCTCTTGGTGTATCTGTGGTCCCAAAATAATGTAACATGCTGGGCATGTGAGTAATTTTCTCAAGAAAGGGTAGCTTCAATGATCGCAAATTGTTACTGGAATCTTATAGGATTGAAAACATTTATCATATCTGAATAATTAGCCATTCTCTTTGAATAATTGGTCCACCAAAATAGTAACATTTCTAAACCAGTTATCAAGCAAAACAGATATATTTTTTATATCAAATGTCCTTATTATTTCAAATAAAATATTTATCTAGCAAGAAATGATGCTTGTATGTCAAGGCCCAAGCAAGAAGTACCTGTTTATAAAAAAAATCTGACAAGGCAGCAGGAATTTCTATCTATTCTATAGTTGCATAAAAGTAAGACCTTCAACGCGTGAAAATAAATGCTGGGCAATGCAGTTCCAAATAGGGGCAGGGTAATGTTTAAGGTGTTGAAATTCATCGCAGTCGATTGTTTTTGCTCAAACACATTTTTTGAAACCTTCACCCATTTTCTCAAAACTCTAAACATTAAACCAAATCTTCAAACTACATTCACAAAACTCCAGAATCTTCTGTCAAAACCAATTAAAATGTTCTCAAAATCACACAATGCTTTCAGATCATACACACAGCCCATCAATATATAAACACTTAATTCAGAGCATTGATTAAACCCTACATGATTAAAAACATGAAGAACACAGCATGCAGGGAATGTAGACACTGATTTTTGTAAACTATTAAATATCAGGGATTTGAATCAATCTACCTCAATTTTACTTATATCCAAACTGGTTTTCTAGCTAATTGTTAAGAGAGGCTCATCTCATGTTTGAAAATTGACTATTTGCCATGTTACAGATTAAAGATTGTCATTTTAAATGGTTTAACAGTACCTTGTTTAAAAAAAATCAACATTCCTAAATGAATCAATGCAAAGTTGGTAACAATTGCAATTCCACCCACCAGAAGAACCTGAACAAATATCACAGCAAATAATATGGCTTAACTCAAATATATTAATAGAAGGTAAACCAATATTCATAAGAATTTTTTTTGCCCAAGGTATCATGTTTGTTAAAGATATAACTACTAAAGAGGGGAAAATAATCTCGTACACTCAACTATTACAAATACACGGAAAGATCTGTTCACTTCAAGAATACAATATTGCAGCCTTGCCACAAAAATGGAATAGAAAATGAATCCATCTAGAAATCAAGAAACTACCTGTTTGACCATAAATAAAAACATAAAAACCATGCATGGGTAAAACGGATCAATATCAACCGTAACATTTATTTGTTCCAACTGGCTATAAAACGTTTCACTGCAAAACCGTATAAAATTCAAAACATCTGGGAAGATATGTTTGATGTTCCACTTCCATGGCATCAGGTGTATGGCGTTGTATATAGGACAACATTTGATGTGTCATTACAGTTTTTTCAATATAAGTTGTTATTTAGAATTCTGTCAACAAAGAAGATGCTCAGCATATGGGGGACTGAGCAATCTGCATTATGTAGAAACGGTCAGGAGGAAACCCAAACAGTGGAGCATTTCTTTTGGTACTGTCCAATAGCTGTTGACTTCTGGAACCAAGTTCACGAGTGGCTGATGTGTCATGGTATCAACTTAGAAATGAATAACCATAAAGTGTTGCTAGGTGATCTGAGAGACCATGCTCATTCAATAGAGAACATGATTTTGCATTTGGGTAAAACATTTATCTTTAAAGCTACGTCTAAGGATTCACTACAATTTTCAAGTATTTCATAAAGCATTTTAATACAGTAGAGAGATATACCAAAATTGAAAATGAAAACTTGTTAGTATATTGGGAAAGATGGTTGCACCTATGGTATCTGGAGGGGTGGTCTTAATAGGAAAAAAATTGGTATAGTTAGGTGTATTTTAGGTAAGTGTAGATATACAGGATATCGATGCATATATATATATATATATATATACACACACTATATGTCTATATATGTCTACATGTGTATGTGTTATGGATGCGGTGTGTGTGTGATATGGATGATTGTATGAGTAAGTGTTTTGGTATATGGTAATATAGTGTTTGACTGTCACTGGCCATGACACTTTCTGGTCGTTGCTGCGGCTCATACCCTGGGGAATGTCTGGGCATGGCGGTGTGGCGGGCCAATGGATTATTGACTCGAGTGACTATCACGTCAAAAATGGTTCATCCTCCAACCCTTCCCATTATGAGTCCTGAAGTGTGGCCAGTGAAGAGGACTGGTTAGCCAAAGACAGGTAAGATCTTAACTGTGATACTAGGATAACCTAAGACAGGCACAGTCGCGCATCTGGTCACATAATACAGACTTTAAGCACTTACTGGGTTCGTTCAGATTATATTTGAAGTTAGTTGAAATATTAGGGTGTCATGTCTCAGTTTTGGGATTTATCAAGTGGGGCAATGTAACCTGAGAGCAATTATCACAATGGACAAGAGGTTCGACGATTATGCCCAAACACGGCAAGCATCTTCTGTTCCTCTTAGCAACCATGTACTCAAAGTTTGTTGAAAATTGCACAAAAGGTTGCTGAGATACACCCTCACGTCTTGTTTAGTGCATTTAATTGGCTGTAACTGACAAAATCAATAATCTGTTTGAAAACTATTGTGTGGCTTGATCTAAAGATGATCTGTGGCGATTCTGGGGAAGATTAGATATAAATTTTTGGAGGAGTAGCGTAATTTCTTGTAGGGGTATGGAGGCATAGGTGAGTATTGAAATAGCCTACACTCTGCTTTGGATAACAAGGTTCTACCCCTCAACGATAAGTCAATAACCAGAGGGGTATACTACGAAGGGTGTTCAACCTACTCAGATTTAACTCAGGGTTATCAAAGAAACTTGGGGTTGACAAACTCTGATTCCTTACATTGGTGTTAAACGGTACTACGACGGTAAGTAAGAGGTTTGCTAGATGACTTGGCGTTAACTTAATTGGAGTTTGTGTGCGTTCGCAGAAAAGGGGCACGTTCCGCAACACAGGCGGAGTGTTTGCGTAATGGCTCATGCTCCGTATTTTTCCCCAGAAGAATGCACCTTGATAATGACAGGATATGAGAAGTTTAAAGAACAATTAATGGCTAAATCGAACATTGTGACGGTCATTCTTGCAGCGATGACTGAATACATTTGTAAGAAGTGTTCTTGTAATATGTTCTCTATTTTATCCTACGGACTCTACTTGTATGTGAAATATGATTGACATGCAAAACAGTCTATCTAAATATGTGAAAACGATTAGGATTTCCTGTTAGTAATATAATTAATTAATAGCCTACACATGGGCTGCATCTCTGAAATTGACTTATTACTGTTAGTGAATTAAGATCTACTACCTAAAGCACCTAGGCTGTAGAGCTACCTGTATGCATGTAATGCTAGTGTGAAGAGTAACTTCATTCAAACAATAATTTTATTGTTTCCCGGTGGAAAGCACACCTGGCAAGTCAGGATGAAATATAAAAATATTTTATCAAATTGTGTGTATTAATGGTTTTCATCAGTAATATACAGTACAGACGTGTTATGTAGCCTACACTTGTAATAGCCTCATCATATGTTCACAGCAAACATAAAAAGCTGAAACAGTGAAAACTGGAGGAGGGCCACCTCCTGCTACATTTACACATGCAGAGGAGTTGGCACTAGCGCACAATAGAGGAAGGCCCATAATGGAGGGGGTAGTCAGTTCTGACTCTGGTGACAGCTCAATGTCCCCCCTTTATGTACAGGGTAATGTCATATATTTTTTTATTGCCCAGTTTAAAATATATTTATGCACTTCACACACCTGTCTTTTGTACAGTTGAGGGGGGAACTATTGATCTGCTCCAGCATGCCTCTTGTCTGACTCAGGTAGAGGAGAGTGGAAATCATAGAGGAGTTCTGTGGATTCATCAATGCTAATGTCTTGACACAATTAAGCAGCTTTTCTCTTTTTTGCACAGGACGACTTGGGTGAGGATGTCAGCCTTGTCTGACACTTACATACAGGTTGACCGATTTCATCATTTGTACACTAGTTTAATGTCTATTTCACGATGACTGACATAGGCTAATACTAGGCTATGTATGGCAAGTTGTCATGAGCTAATATTCCCAGTCATACATCTATCGAATGAGAATGAACCTTCAAGATAACAGACTTTTGGTCAGTTGGCAATTGCATTATAGTCGGAGAACTCATAGCTATTGTCTCTCAGACCTCACACAGAACCCAAAGGGTAGCCTTTTGCTATTGAAAGAATCACTCATAATGACAATATGTAACACTAATGATGTTGAATCCTGTATGCCATGTTTGTTCTCTGAATGTGTTTTGCTTTACAGGCAGGCAGTCCTGTGCAGTCCCTCTATAAGCGTATGCTTGAGCTTGACTACAGGAAAAAAGTCTAGAAATAAAGAAACTTAAATTAGAATGCTATACATTGACCATGCTTTGATCAATGTCTCTACCATCTGCTAAATTCTTCTTAAGATTTTAAGGAAAGAGAGAATGCCAAATGAATAAATGCATAAATCAAAAAAATAATTTAATGTGCTTGTTATTGGTGAAAAAATAGATTTGTGGTGACTTCTCTGACAGCTGTTCCTGTTGGGTGATTCAACATCACAGGGTCCACCATATCTAGTGGCATCGGCAGCTGGCATGGTGCTCTTTCTTTTCTAATGGTGGCAATGTTATGGAGCACCACATGCTGCCACCACCTCACATGTTGCCACCACATCACATGCACGCTCCGGACGCACCCACAAGCCTTGCAGACCAGCAAAGCGTGATTTGATTACCCCAAATGTCATCTCAATCTTAACCTTCGTGTTGCTGTGAGACACATTATATTTAATTTGTTCCCTTGTTTGTGGGTTGTGGTAGGGGGTCATCAGGTAACGCAGACATGGGTACCCTCTCTCCCCAAGCAGCAGGCCATCAAAATGCGCTTGGGAAGATAGAAAGAAATTGTAACAGAATATGATGATGTGGGGAATATAGGTCTGTGGTTTTCTTACCTTGTTGTAATCTTTGACTAAGAGATGATTTCCAAAAAATGGGTGAATCATGCACCGACCTAGGACACCTGGCCCACAGACTAGTCACCGTTAAATGGTGATCACATGTCATCTAACAAAGGATTTCAGGCCATTTCAACATACAGCCATTCTAAGAAAATTGCAACCTAATGTGCTGAACACCTCTCATTGTCTTGAATATACGTAGAAGTTTTCAAGATTAAATAATGTAGGCTAGACAATATCAAATACGATATGAACAAATATCTGAACATAGATGTGAAATTACTTGATATTCACATAATGTTCTCCCAGAGTGGCTCAAATGGGGATGTGTACAGTTAATCACACCAAACTTGGCAAAATGTATGAATTTGCAAAGGCCACAGTGACCTATCTTGGCAAGGCTGTGGGCCAGGGTCAAGTGCGTCCAGTTTCTGCTAAAGTTTCAGCTATGGATGAGTTTCCTGTACCTGTCACGAAGAAGGAACTAATGAGATTTTGGGGTTTGGTCGGTAATTACCATCGTTTTTGCAGGAATGTCGCTACTGTTGTTTGAGAAAAAAGAGCTAGCACTGATCCTAGCTCTGCGGCAGTTTTCTGTCTATCTTGACTCTGGGATGCCCATTGAAGTCTATACTGACCATAACCCACTTGTGTTTTTGAATTCCCTGCAGAATCCGAACCAGCGGCTCATGCGTTGGGCTCTGTTTTTGCAGCCTTACATATTGGACATCCGGCAAATTAAGGGCAGGGATAATATTATGGCGGACGCTTTGTCCCGTGATCCTTTGTAGCCTTACAACTTGTCTGAGGTCCGATCGGATCCTCAATATTTATTGCTCTTGTGGCAAGTTTGTATGTGACAAGCAGTATATTAAAATTTGTGTTATGTACCTGTGTGGGGTTTTTGGGTGGGCACTCAGTCTTCTGGATGGGGAGTGTGATTGTCACATGGTTAACTTCTGTTATGTGGTTTTTTGTTCATTAGGTTTGTGGGTGGAGCCAATCAAATTGGCCTGACAGATTCCTTTGGGCTCTGCTCCTGGCTGCACATGGCTTTTGTTCTTTATTTGAGTTAGACCTTTTCACACTCAGAAGAGTGCACCTCATTCCTTCTTTTCAAAACAAAACATATTTGACATAACTTTCTGATGTTGTCTTTCCGTTTTGTCGAGCCACTGAACAGTGCTGGGAAAAGAAAAACTGCCTGAGTCTGGTTTCCCAAAAAGATTTATTCAGAAGAACACAATTTGTAAGCGCTCTGATCTTTTAGTCATGTTTTTATACATTTTATGTTTACAACGTCAAAAGCGATCCAGACGGTTTTGGCGATACGTATAAAAAAGGCATTTTTTTTCTCTCCATTTTATACCTGTCAATTTCAAGGCACTATTTTAACATATCAATGTGAAACATTTGAAACAAACTACATTATTGCTACCTATGTGCTCAGTGTAATGGGATCTTCAGTTTATAATTGCTTAGATAAATACTCAAAATATCTTTGAAAAGATCTTCATCTGGGCTGAAAATCACAAAAATTACCTACAATCCGACCTTAATTATACAGTATGGCCAGACTAGTATACCCAATGAAAGTTTAACGCATAGAAGTGGGGTTGTTGTGTTGCTGGACATTGATTTATGAGTTGAGCCAGGGGTGTTGCAAACATTGGGCAGCAGTAGCTCTCTTCTCTGGGGTAACATCCAGCATGGTGAGCAGAAAGTCACTGAACTGGGCAGCCTGCTCCAAGGGCCACTCATACTTTTCCAATAGCACCTCGAACAAACCCCATGGCTTCAGGTTAGCTATGTGCCTGAGCTCACCTTCAGGAAGAACACAATCCACCGTTATTATACACCACAATAAAAGGAATACAGAGTTAAGCAATTGACTTTTTGTCTTGGATCATACTCTATAAAATGTATGGACGGTTAGTGCCACCTTGAGGACAATTTATTTTGGGTAGAATTCATACATTGCCAGTTACACATTCACAAATGCAAAGTAACTTCCTAGTCTATCATATTCCGACCACAACCTAAGCATGGAGATTCACGTGTTCCAGCTAGGTATTCATTTCGGGTGGAGATCACAGAATGTGAGGTTTAGCAGAGGGATGTTTGTAAGACGCCACCTATTCGGACCTTAGTTAAAACCAGTAAGCGCTGATTATTTTTAAGATTTCCGGTCAATGAACACTGAAATGAATTATAATAATGTGGTCAATATCAATCCCATGGATTAAGAACGTAATTAATGATGATGTTACATTTAATGTAAGCAAAAACAATGGAAAACGGGAATATACAGACGTGGTCAAATTCGTTGGTACCATTACAGATCATTGAAATAATGCTTTATTCCTTCTGAAAAGTGATTCAATTAAAAGCTACTGTATCATGTATACTTGAATGACTTTAGTATGTCATAGAATAAAACAAGCTGTGAAAGAAATATTAATTATTGCTGCCAAAGATCTTCTAAAATTACCTGAGAATTTGTTGGTACCCCTCAGAAAAGATATTAATTGGATTATAGTGATGTAGGTTGGTAGGAGAATGGAGGTGTGATCCGCCGTACCAAAAGCCATGCGGGGGAGGGGTTTGTAGCTGTTCCGTATTTGAGAATAACAATGGTCAAGAGATCGCACTTTTGTAGTATGTAGCTCCAGTACTGGTGAACAGTGTGTTGAAAGTATAGCAACATCTGAGCCACAACAGGAGTTATCCATAATGCGGACCCCCCCGCCATTACGTTTACCTTACTCAGAAGTTCTGTTCTGCCGGTAGATGGAAAATCCAGCTGTGGTAATAGAGATTTAAATGCAGCCCATGAAAAAAGTAGTCACAGTGCTGTTTGGTATAATTGCGTGCACCACACTGAACATGGAACAGTGAAAGTAAAGGAGAGAGTTGTCTGAGGAGATCGGAAAGAAAATAGACAAGCACGATAAAGGTTCAAAGATCATCTCCAAGCAGCTTGATGTTCCTGTGACAACAGTTGCAAATATAAACATTTCAAGGTACATGGAATTGTAACCAACCTCCCTGGGCATGGCCACACTCCAGAATGTCATGAAGAGTGATCAGATGAATTGCATTTCATTTTAAAGTCCCTCCTTGCCATGAAAGTTAACTTAATGAGAAACAACATTTCCACTCCATTTCAGCCCTGCCACAAAAGGACCAGCTGACATCATGTCATTGTTAACACAGGTTAGAGTGTTGATGAGGACAAGGCTGGAAATCATTGTCATGTTCATTGAGTTAGAATAACAGACTGAAAGCTTTAAAAGGAGGGGCTTAAAATCATTGTTCTTCCTCTGTTAACCATGGTTACCTGCAAGGAAACAAGTGCAGTCATCATTGCTTTGGACAAAAAGGGCTTCACAAGCAAGGATATTGCTGCTAGTAAGATTGCACCTAAATCTACCATTTATCAGGTCATCAAGAACTTCAAGCAGAGAGGTGTTGAAAAGAAGGCTTCAGGGCGCCCAAGAAAGTCCAGCAATCACCAGGACTGTCTCCTAAAGTTGATTCAGCTGCAGGATCGAGGCACCACCAATGCAGTGCTTGCTCAGGAATGGCAGCAGGCAGGTGTGAGTGCATCTCCACGCACAGTGAGGCAAAGACTTTTGGAAGATGGCCTGGTGTCAAGAAGGGCAGCTAAAAAGCCAATTCTCTCCAGGAAAACATCAGCAACAGACTGATGTTCTGCAAAAGGTACATGGATTGAACTGCTGAGGACTGGGGTAAAGACATTTTCTCTGATGAATCCCCTTTCAGATTGTTTGGGGCATCCGGAAAAACACTCATCCAGAGAAGAAAAGCCATCCCAAACATCCAAGAACAGTTTGGTGACGAACTGCTAAAATTGACTCTTTGCATGTACTTAATGTAATTGTCAATAATAGCCTTTGACACAATTATTGTAATTATACTTCAGTATAACATAGTAACATTTGACAAAAGATCTAAAACCACTGTAGCAGCAAACTTTGTGTAAACCAATACTTGTGTCATTCTCAAAATATTTGGTCTTGGCTATACATTGATGTACTGATTGCCTCTAAAAATTGTGCAAACAGATATTAGGTTAGGGGCCCATACTTATTTTCCATGCCATTTTCTTTGGTTTCATTATTTACAATATTATGTTAAAAAAATAAAATAAAATCGGAAGCAGTCGGATTTCTCATATAGAATAAACAATGGTGTATTTAGTTCTTTCAGAGAAAATGTTTTATTCTTCATTTTGTGTGGAGGGGTGCCAACAATTTTTACCACGTCTGTATATTATCAGTTAATTCTTTTACATGAACACTTCCACTAGTAAATTAGAAACATATACAGTGGCTATATCTGAATAAACACATTATCTACTTTTTAACACTGTATGGACAAAAGTATTGGGAACCTACACATTACACCTACAGGAGCTTGAATGACATCTTATCCTAAATCCATAGGCATTAATAACGAGTTGGTCCTTCTTTGCAGCTATAACAGCTTCCACTTTTCTGGGATGGTTTTCTACAAGATTCTGGAGTGTGATTGTTGGAATTTTTTACCATTCTTCCTGAGGTGCATTGATGAGGTCAAAACAGTGATGTTGGATGAGAGACCTGGCTCGTAATTACCATTCCAGTTCATCCCAAAGATGTTCGATAGGGTTCAGGTCAGGGATCTGTGTGGGCCAGTCAAGATCCACACCAAACTCATACAACCATGCCTTTATGGACCTTGCTTTGTGCACAGTCATTTTGGAACAGAAAAGGGCCTTCCCCAACCCATATTACACGTTGTACACTGTTATATTGCAAATTACTTAACTAGGCCATTTGCACATCAATACACTGCGCCCCATTTATAGGCTCACACATTGGAGCTTCTGTACACTGACACACCAATACACTGCACAACATTTCTGCACTGCTCTTTATTGCACGTCTGGTTGGATGCATTCTGCATTTCGTTGTACTGTACTTGTACTGTTCAATGACAATCAAGTTGAATCTAATTGAATAATACCACCTACAGTTGATCAGGGAATATCTAGGAGGGAAGACATTTCACTAACTGACTTGTTGCAACCGTGGCAACCTATTACAGTATCACATTTGAATTCAGTGAGCTCTTTAGAACAACCCATTCTTTCACAAATGTTTGTGAAACCTAGCACCTGATTTTATACACCTGTGGCAATGGGACTGAATGAAACACCTGAATTAAATGATTAATCAATGATTAAGAGGTGTGGCCCAATACTTTTGTCCATATAGTGAATTTCTAGCATAAATGGTGCAGAGAGACACATGGATGCGTTATGCATAAATACAATATTGTTTACAATTCATGCAGTAATGAGCCGGTAGAACTAAAACACTGTTCTCAGTGGAGAAATAATAATGGTAGACTAGGGAATCTATCAAAACTTTAAAAACAACATTATCCCTTGCCTATGTGTGCATGCACATGGGAATGTCACTAAAACTGCAACACTTGTCCCATCTGTAAGAGAACAATCATGCAGCAGGGTCAGGTGCATTTAGGAAGAGCGTTGGAGAAAAGACTTGGGCCAAGGGGTTACAGAAATAATATTTAAAAAAATCCATCAAGATTCAGGTCAAATTTGACAAAATGCTTAATAAATGATCAGCACCTGCATTTAATGTTAGTGGGCACATTTGTATATAACTTGATATTCAAGTAACTCAACACCCTCACTTCTTTTCAACTAATTTACTTATTCATGTACAGCTTTTAGCATAAAGACACAAGTTTGTCTGTCTCCGTTATCCTCCTTGTATGGCCTGAGATATTTTTGCTTTGACTCCGGTCACAGAAATTTGGAATTTGAGCAGCAATACATCAGTTACTTGTTACTAGAAATTCTTATTCTTTAGCCAACATTACACAACCTATGCATTCCTAAAATTACTTTTGGAACTATTACTATTGGAATCCACATTATATAGCCAAAATATCCACAAAATTGGGCAGAATGGTCCCCAGTAACTGAATGATGTGTAATCAGCAGCCGCCCAAGCCCATTAACACTCCTACAAAAGAACTACGAATACCAACTGCTAAGTAGTATGTAAGAAAATAAATATTTTTCTAGAATTTTTTTTTCCTAAGAACTGCAAAAGAAAATATCAGACAGCGACAACGGTGGCCAGTTCTAAACAGATGAAACATTGTGTATTGAGATCAGATACTTGAATTATACTACATTATCGAGGAACGTTGATTGTTGATGCATTGTGTATCACCCCATTTCTTACTTGTACCTTTAGCTTTTACCTATATAATACATTGTTTATGTTAATGATAATTATTTGCGTCTAAATTACTTTAAGCCTTACCTCGCCGGTCAAAGTATTCTCGTGAATATCTCCCAGACAGAGCAAAAGTTGGCGGAATGGCCCCCAGTAACTCAATGATATGTGCAATGTGATCTGAGAAAACAGCAGAGAGCATTAAATGTTTAAACATTTGTTTGTCACATTATCTTCTTATGTTGAGATCCAAAAGTATTTGGAGAGTGACCAGTTTTGACAACTGCATATTGCCTGAAATGTTTAGAAAGCATATGGTGACATTGCCAGGCCAATAATTAAAATCTAGCAACATTTCAGTTAATGATTACATACTTTAGCTCATGGGTGCCCAAACTAGGGCCCGCAGGCCAAACTTGGCCTGTGGAGATCTTTAGTTTGTCCCGCCACGTCATGAAATATAATACAGTTTGGTATGATGCAACGTTACTTTCGACCCATGGACCTCAGTCTAGTAAAATCTTTGGCAGTGAAAAAAGTTTGGGCACCCCTACTTTAACCTCTAGGCTAACTACCTTGTCAGCACTGAAAAAAAGTACATACCTTCATCTCTTGTGTAATCCTCTCCAGAGTGTGGCTCAAACAGATAGTCCCCTGTTGCCAACTCAAATGCCTGCAGCAAAACATCATCACGTGTCAATGTGTGTGCACAGAAGTGGAACACACAATAAAACTTTAAACAAGGTGAATTTGGAGGTTTGAATTATAAAGGAGAAAGCTTCCATTTGTGCTGTAGCTTACCATGCAGGCTATGCTCCAGATATCTGCTGGAGTACCATATTCTGCCCCTATTAACACCTCCAGGGCACGGTACTGACGCGTCTGGATGTCTTCTGTGAAGTGTTTGTGCTGGAAAAGTAGGCATATAAACACTATGCTGTACCTTGCAATATCTGTACATCAAAGACCCTAAGCCCGAAAATCATGTAAAACAGTTACTTACCACCCAGCAAGCATTGCCTAGGTCTGCAATCTTAATGAGAATTTTGTCAGCGTTCTGAGGATCCAGGGGATTGACTAAGAAATCTGATGCGCTGAACACTAGATAGAAAGAGGGACAACTTAGCTCGAAATCCCAACTATTATAACAGAATAATAAGTGATGGATTGAGCTAGATGTGCATGGAGCAACTGAAGTGACAGAAGGGATTAGAAACAGAATGCCCTGTGAAATACTGACTGCTGGGAGAGCGTTGGCTGTCTCTGCCAGAAGAGCATCCTGACAGGGTGGACAGTGCAGACTCAGACGTGGTGGACAGTATGGAACCAGCAGACATCCCTGACAGGCCCGAGCCGGGGCTGGAGAATCGCATGGTGTTGTGGACATTACAGCCATCCTCCATCCACAACAAGCTAGACTCTGGGCTGGCCTTGCTGTTAGCCGTCAACAAGCCTGGGATGTTGCAGTTCCCGTTTACATTTACCACAGTGGAGCCTGGCGTACGACATGGAACTCAAAGCTTAATACAGAGACTCAACCAGTATAGTTTGAAACAGCTGCCCCCAATGGGATTGGTATTGCAAAGTTGTTGTCACTCACAGTTGCTGTCCATCTCCTCCTGCCCCCAAAGGGTGCGGAGCGGGTTGGAGGGGTCTGGGGGAGAAGTCCCTTCCAGCTCCTCCATCTTCTGCAGGTCCACAAGACGCTCCTCCAGCAGACGCTGCTGGCGCTTGGCCTTCCTCTTCAGCTTCTTCTTTTTGTTCTTGGTCACCTTGCCACACTAGATAGATCAGATAAGGAGAGGTAAAGAGATATGGGGTGAGTGAGAGAGGAACAGAAGAATACAGTCAGGCCAGAGCATTTGCAGCTTGCCCAATCATAACGCCAGACTGATGCTACCTGACAACACTACAGACACAGTCAAAACTTAAGACAAAACACACTTCTAAACTTAACAGTCTTCTATATCCTGCTAGGTAGATGACCCCCTCTATTGTTAGGTACATGCTGCCATTGCCAGTCCTCCTACAGAACGTCCAAACCTTCCGACAGTATCCCTTAAAGCTGACCCAGTGAACTCACATGTTAATTGGAACAGGCTTTGGCTCAGCGGGTTAGTTAGCTCAGCTGTGATTTTCTGTGCCAAGGCTGCTAATGCAAGAGCTGCCTGGAATTTAAGGAGTGGCCAACTTTACCACAAGGGTCAGATTACTCATCGTCCAAGTCAAAGCTTTCTGCTGCTTTAAAACTTTGCTCAGCAATTAATGGAGTAACACCACGTGCCAGTACAACAGTCCTTGAGGTTGTTCACGCCACTGCAGTAATGCAGATATCATAGACTTATGATTGTTAGTAGATAATACTTCTTAGTGGATTTGGTACTAAAATGTTGTTTACGCTACTGTTATCCACTCCAGTAAGGTACCCTCTGTAATAAATCATGTTCAGCTCAAAATGAATAAATTATTCCAAACAATCATTCTGAGAATTACACTGCTAAAAACAATTAAGGGAACTCACAGGTTAAGTCTCAGGTATTAAAGATCAAAATCATTACTGAACATTGTGTAATATGATGAAAACAAATTGACTTCAAAGTTGCACTAAAAATATAAATGTATGAGACAGTCTGGGGGGGTGGCAGCAATACATAACGTCCCAGAGGTTCTTTATTCGGTTCCGGTCTGGGGAATGTGAGGTCATTGGCATCAATTCCTTCATCATCCAGGAACTGCCTACACACTCTGGCCACATTGTCCTGCACCAGGAGGAACACAGGGCCCACTGCACCAACGTAGGGTCTGACGATGGCTCTGAGGATTTCATCCCGGTACCAAACAGCAGCCAGTGCACTAGCATTGCACGTGGATGTCTGTGCAATGCTCTAAGGATCTGCCTTCCTAGACCATCACTGACCTAGCGCCATACTGCTGGATGCTGGATGATGTTGCAGGCAGCATAATGTTCACCACAGCGTCTCAAGAGAAAAAGGCTCAATAGCGGAAATATAGTGTTCTCTGGCGAATGACAAGCAAGCTGCATGGTGCTTGGCTGTGAGCACAGGTCCCACTAGAGCAGGATGGCACAAACTTGCACAAAGACACGCAGAGACCTTTGATTTGGCCCGCCATGCCATAAAATATAATAGTTTGGTATAATGCGACGTTACTTTTGGCCCACATCCCTCAATGAAGTTTCATTTTTGGCCCTTAATAGGAAAACCTTTGGGCACCCCTACACAACAGGATGTCAGACAGGAGTCCAAACTGTCAGAAACATGCACACTAGTAGCCCGCTGGAGGTCACTTTGTAAGACTCCGGCAGTGCTTTTTCTGTTCCTCCTCACACAACGGAGCAGATACCGGTCTCGTTACTGGGTTGATGCCCATCCATGGAGCCTGTCCGGCTCTACACATGTAAGGGCTCATCTCCTGGTATCTCCCTAAAGCTCTTGAGACTGTACTGGAAGACACCGCAAACCTTCCTGCAATTGCACATACGGATGTGCTCTCCTTGAGGAGCAGGGCTGCCTGAGCAACCTGAATGGGCTGCAGGTACCAGTAGTGGTACCTGCAGTAAGGCTCCAGTAGTGACCAGGACACTAGCAAAACACAAAACTAAAGACGAATCAGCCAGGAAGAATATGGAAGGAACAATTGTCTGTGGCCACTACCAGGAAAATCATTCCCATTTTGGGGGTTGTCTCGCTGTTGCCTCTCCACCTCGTCACTTTCAGTTGCACCAAAACACGTGACCCGGATTCACAATCGCTTATGCTTCTTAACGGGACAGATTGATATCCCTGAAGTTTAACAGACTTGGTTTTATATTTCAATCAATACATGTTACCTTAATATTTTGGAGCAGCTTACATGAAATTGGCTAAATAACCTCTGTTCTGGAGGAATATGCACTTTCTTTGGAAACAGTTTGTATGGAAATATATATTAAAGTGGCAGCAAGATCAAGTACAGAGAAAACGAATAAAAGTAGTATTAATTTTTTTTTTTTGCTTCTGTAAATTGCTCAGTATATTAGCATCTGTTAAATAACCAGAGTGATGAATAATATAAACAATGTCATCAAATAAAACATTGAAGGCAGGCAGCATTAAAACCACAGAGATATATACCTGCACAACAAAACTGTTAATCAAGTCAAAGAGCAGTCACTACTGTAGATTTTCACATAAGCACCAAAAAACAAAAGAACTAAACCAACACAAACTAAAAACTTGGAATATTAATAATAATGTCCAATTAAGCAGTGCAAACATTGACCTACAATCCTGAAGCCATTCTCCACTAAATAAACTGAAGGTTTGAAATCTGCAACAAATTTTTATTGAATGGAGACAACACTAATTTATTAAAAGCAATCAGTACCAGTGAATGCTACATATTACACACCCGCTTATTTCAGCACTTGGGCTTTGAACGCCGCTTGGCTTGGAGGCAACCTGGTTCCAAAACCAAACTCCTCCCAATGTGGTAGCCGGGCCAGAAAATCTAATCCCCTCATTATGATCACTGTTAGACAGCAACAAGAGCTCGATCTATGCTAACATTGAAAAGTGTCAGCCATGGAAGAAAGCATTGTCCAATTAAAACTGTACCGTTTAGTGTCAGACTGTTGACCCAGTCATTCTCTCTCTAGCAAAGGCCACACATTCCATGCCCTCGTTTTGGAAACCAAACGACTGTACTGACATGCAAAGAAACAAAGATTTACAATAAACCAAGTCTTAGATACAAAACACACCAGATGCAGAAACGGTCATCCCAAATTAGCAAATTGTTAAAAAACATCACACAAAACCTAAAATGAGTTATGACCAATGTTAAATTGTTTAATAAAAGTGAGTTTTCTTTATTTTTCTTTGTGCAAGGCTCTCCTGTAGCAGGCACAACATTAGTCTGAACATACCTGGTTCTCCCTTGGAGCGGTGCTAACTGCCATCAGAACAGAGGGGAAAAGGGAGGGACAGTAAACCGGAATGATCACAAAAACAAAAAAACAAGAAAAACAGGACAAAGTTAGAAAACAAAGAGACAGAAGTGAAATGACGATGAACAGATTTCATACCAGAAAAGAAGCAATAAGAGAAAAAAGAAATGCATAGAAAACATCTAAACACAGGCAGCAACCGCCAACGATTTACTGGTAGACAAAATTGGGTCAACTGAGATTATATACAGTTGGTAGAATCAATTTTAAAATAAATAGTTGTGCCTTCAGGAATGCCCTGGTGGCCAAATGTGCACTTCACCGAGGTCCGGAGGGCCACAATAAAAAATGCATTTACTTGTTCTAATAACTAGCAGAGTATAGTCCTCCGGTCTGAGAATAGACTAATCCCAGAGCCAATAGAGCAGTTGTTCAGCACAGCAGTTAAACAGCCCCCCGTACCTCATGCACACAGACGTTTTTCATTACACCTTTATAATATCTACACAATTTCGATGGGTTTTTGACAACTGAAACCATATAGTGCTCAGGAGTATTTGCCCTCTTTCTGATATACTTTCTCAATTTTCTAATTGATTTTCTAATTGATGAATGCCTGTGTTTCTTTTTTTTTTATTGGCTGTAAATATATTCAGACTCTTCTATTCTATGCAGAAAAGCTTCACAACCAAAGTGTGCGTTTGTCAGCATAAACTCATGATCTGCTGCAACATATTGCTCAGGTTTATCTAACTAGTTTCAATTTAGGCAAAGCTTGTCCAAAAGGTTTTGGAACATTGTCTTGATACATGACCTAGCTGCTTAACTTGTGTGGCAGTCACAATAAGTTAATCTGTTTGACAATGGTTCATCTTCCACAATCTGCATTCCATTTACCCTTTTACCGCATCTATAAATTAGCATTTTCACCATTTCGTTGAGGGCATTTTGGTTCAGTAACCTAGCAAACCTGTTTTTGTGGCCAAGTAGTGTTTTTTTTACATTGCAGTGTTTCCTCTGTACTCCTGGTAAAGTCTAAATATTGTTGTCATTAATACATTCACTCCTACCTCCTAGAGAGTGTTCCTGTTTTGTTTTTTGCAGCGTTTGGTCAATTGAGCGGTCAGCCATTGCAGTACTTAGTCAGATCTTTCTTTTTGATTATGTTTTGGTAAAACTTAAAGGGGAATAGATAGATTTCTTCATGAATTACTTTAAGTAATTTTTGGGCCGTCTCCCTATGCACACAACACATTCCCAAAAATAGGGTGTCAAGTGTTGTGGTTTCTAAATTGTGAAACCGATTAACAGAAATAAACTCAAATCAAAGTTATGAATCTACACTTTAACCTCTGTGTGTGTGTGTGTGTACACGTTTTTTTACATCCAAACACTCCAAACAATTGTAACATGTAACCTCTAACATTCAAATTACTAAGTACAATTTGTTTTTCCACAACTGGCAAATTATTTGTATCCTCATGCATATATATTTTTTTATCATTCACATTCATGCTAGTGTTGCTTAAGGGATCTGGGTGTGCTTGGTCAGTTCCCCAAAAGACACAAAAAACACAGGCCTGAACCGGTCCAATGTCAATGATGGCCTGTTGGCCCAGGGAAAGGAAAAACAGTTGCTTGGTAAGTGCCTAATGAGCAATCTACCTGCCGCTTTCCTGCATGCATGACAAGGTTGATACAATGAGAATCTCGCTGTCAACAAATAAAAAAGCAGTGTTTTTAAATGAGTTATTCCACAAGGTCTACCTTTTAACAACCATATAAAATGACTGCCGCTTCATGAGAAGCAAAACGTATCGACAGGCTTGTTGGTTTAATATACACAGCTGTGTGAGATTTAATAACAAGTAATATTTTAGTTTGTCTGGTTATGGAGGTAATAAGTGTTTTTGGGAAGCAGCAAAAAAAAGATGGTGCAACATGAGTTTCATGTAGGTGCCCCATTATTTTGGTCAGCCTCACGGAAGTAGACAGGAGTTACCCTCACTAAGACCAGATACAGGCAACATCAGTCCAGTAAATAAAAAATAAAACAAATGCTAAATAATATGCTAATACTTATTCAACTGTGCCTCAAGTACCGTAATTTCCAGACTATTGAGCGCACCTGAATATAAGCCGCGCCCACTGAATTTTTCAAAAACTATTATTTTGAACATAAATAAGCCGCACATGCCTACATTGAAACAAATGAACTTTACACAGGCTTTAACAAAACACGGCTTGTAACAAAAATAAAAAGGCTTTAACGAAACTCTAGCTTATTTTCTAGTTCAGGCCCTCTGCTTTACTTCTCTCTGAAAGCTTTAGTTGTCTTTTTGCACTGAGTCAATTCCTCACGCTGCTGTTTCCAACGTCTTATCATCGACTCATTAAGACCAAGCTTCTGTGCAGCAGCTTTATTTTCTTTTCCAACAGCCAGATCAATCGCCTTCAACTTGAAAGCTGCATCATATGCATTTCTCTGTGTCTTTGCCATGATGAGGGTGACAAAATGACTACCGTAATCAGAATGATGGGAAGTTTGAGCGAGCTCGATTTAATCTAACCGTAAACAAAAAAGTTGTTTGACCTTAACCCGTTCGGCAATTTCATTGGTCTAACGAAAGCTTCATGCCGCCAAAAAACTGAGCATGTCACAATGTTTTTTTGAAAAAATAATTTATAGCGGGAAAAATCCATATATTAGCCGCGTCATTGTTTAAGCCGCGAGGTTCAAAGCGTGGGAAAAGTTGCGGCTTGTAGTCCGGAAATTACGGTAATACAACACACTGTATAACCCGTGTAATCATGCACCTCAAGTAATACAACACAGTCTATAACCAGTATCATGTAACAAGTAACATGACACTATATAACCAAGCAGCAAATTTGTAACGTGGGCCACTATAAACCCAGCAAAATATAAGTGATCTGTCAATGTAGGTGCTTCTCTGGTATATATATATATGCACACACAAACTAACAGTTTTTCAATTACCAGAATAAAAAAGTTGCCAGACAGGTGTGGCATATAGAGTGAAGGAAAAATGTTTTGATCCCCTGCTGATTTTGTAAGTTTGCCCACTGACAAAGAAATAATCAGCACATCATTATAATGGTAGGTTGTTTTTTTTAAACAGTGAGAGCCAGAATAACAAAAGAAATCTAGAAAAATACATTTCTAATAAGTTATACATTGATTTGCATTTTACTCAGTGAAATAAGTATTTGGTCCCTTATCAATCAGCAACATTTCTGGCACCCTGGTGTCTTTGATACAGATAGCGAATTGAGATTAGGAGCACTCTCTTAATAATCTAAACGTGTTACCTGTATAAAAGACATCTGTCCACAGAAGCAATCAATCAGATTCCAAACTCTCCACCATGGCAAAGACCAAAGAGCTGTCCAAGGATGTCAGGGATAAGATTGTAAGACCTCTACATTAGACATCTTCACTCTCAAAAACATCTAGCCAACTGAAACAAAAACATTTCAAAGACTTTCTGCACAAACGTTTAGAAAACCTTTCAGGGAACCTTATGTACATGTTCTTCATCATACAAGACACAGTACAAATAAGTATTTATAGTGACAAACATTTGTCAAAAGTTGTTTTGGCACTGTACTCAAGCATATCGGAATTAAAATGATGATGGGGTTAAAGTCGAGTGTCAACATTAACTCCACCCCCCTTGTATCTAGAATATCTAAACTATTATTAGTCAGGTGTATGTGTGTAATTAGAGCACGCACAAGAAAACTCAATGTCTAGCCTTAATTCTAGGCTATGCATTTTGAGTCAGTGGCTTGTGCCGGACAACGTAAAAGACTGAAAAAGAGTCAATAAACCTACCGTATTTTCCGCAC
>JACXGK010000240.1:27908-51185 GCA_016801125.1 Novumbra hubbsi
GCAGCGAAACTGACTCGGATAATGACGAGAGGAAGCGGGGCAGGTTGGATGCCGTAGTCGCCCAACTGTTCAATTCGGACACTGAAGAAGAATTCGAGGGATTCGTGGACGGGGAATGAACTGAAAAAATTGAGCTTTACGTTTTATATGTAACTGAACAATGTTGAGTATGCACTAACGTTTCTTTTACTACGGTACGAGTTTACTGAATTAGGGAAAAGTTCCCGAGTTATGCACTAACGTTTGAGTTAGTGGTATCAGACTGTTTCTTTTACTACGTGTTTACTGAATTTTGGAATAGTTCCTCTCCACGTTTGGGAGAAGAGTGAGCAAGGCTGGGAGATAATATTAATATGCACATTAACGTTTGAACAACGTTACCATGGGAGTGAACGGAGTTGTCAGAATGCTTAATAAAGTTTGACTTTATCTGACGGTTTGGTTGACATTCCCTTTAGCACATCTAGTGGATGCATAACGCAAACCCAGTCAAACGTTTGACTGCAACATCTTATGCGCCTTATAATCCGGTGCGCCCTATATATGAAAATTTTTCTAAAATTGGTCATTCATTGAAGGTGCGCCTTATAATCCGGTGCGCCTCATAGTGCGGAAAATACGGTACTTGCCAGTAGTTAGTAGGTTTGGTTATAATACTTTAATCCTAGCATTTGCGGTTTGTCTGTTTTTCTCTCAAACCAAATGTGTTTGGAGAACAACTTCAGCACTTCAACACAAAGGGAGGGGATTAGACAGCAGTTGACTTAACTGCAATGATAAGATTAGATTATATTTTATTGTCATTGAACAGTACAATTACAGAAAAACGAAATGCAGTTAGCATCCAACCAGAAGTGCAAAAAAGAGCAGTGCAAAAATGTTGTTAATTGCAGTGAGCAAACGGCATGGTTAAGTAATGTGCAATAAGCAATGTACAGTGTATAGATGTGCAAATGGAATTGTTAAGTAATGTGCAATAAGCAATGTACGAAGTGTGGATGTGCAGTTAGCTGTACAAACGGAATGCATTAGTGCAAGGTACAGATGAGGTGTCCAGGGGTAAACATACAATAACAAGTTCAGACAGTATACATTGAGCAAATGACAATAATGATGAGGAAGCATGTGCAGAGGAGGAGGAGGCCTATCGTTGAGACACAAATTTCAGTAGGGTAACAGTAGCTAGGAAGAAACTGTTCCTAAGCCGGCTGGTGCGAGAATGAAGAGGCCGGTACCGTTTGCCAGATGCCAGGAGGGCGAACAGTTTGAGACTCGGGTGTGAGGGGTCCCTGAAGATGCCACAAGCACTCTGCAAACAGTGCTTGTGTTGGAGGTCTTTGATGGCGGGGAGCTGGACACCAATGATGCACTAGGCGGTGTTCACCACCTGCTGCAAAGACTTCCAGTCGGTTGCAGAGCACCCGTTGTACCAAACTGTGACAGTTAGTCAGGATGCTCGACTGAGCAGTGGTAAACGTTTATCAGGATGTTTGTAGATAGGCGGGCCTTCTTTAACTTCCTTAAAAAGTACAGGCGCTGCTGCACCTTCTTTACCAGGCTTGATGTGTTGAAGGACCAGAAGAGGTCCTCGGAGATGTGGACACCCAGGAATTTTAAGCTGGACACACGTTCCACCGTGGTCCCATCAATGAGGACTGGGGCATGGATGCAGCCTTTAGACTTCCTGTAATCCACAATCAGTTCTTTGGTCTTCTTGGTGTTGAGGGCCAGGTTGTTGTCTGTGCACCAAGCCACAAGGTACTTGACCTCCTCTCTGTAGGCTGACTCATCGTTGTCGCTGATGAGGCCAACCACCGTGGTGTCGTCCGCAAACTTGACAATGGTGTTGGAGCTGTGCAGAGGGACGCAGTCATGGGTGAAAAGAGAGTAGAGGAGTGGACTATGCACACAGCCCTGTGGGACACCAGTGTTCAGGGTAGAGGAGGTGAGGTTGTCTAACCTGACAGACTGGGGTCTGTTTGTAAGAAAGTCCAGAGTCCAGTTGCAGAAAGAGGGGCCTGATCCCAAGGTTGTGGAGTTTGGTAACTAGTCTGGAGGGGGTGCCCGTGTTGAACGCCGAGCTGAAGTTAATGAACATGAAGCAGTCAGAGGTTACAAAGCAGAACATAGCATCAGCTTGTAAACTAGCTAGAAAGATGTGTCGGCATTGAGTGATTGTTTCTGGCCCCCTCCCAGCCAGGGGTAGTGACGAGCTTTACAGCAGACTTGCGCAACTCAATCGCTGGCTGAAAACGGCGTTCTGTCCGTCGCCGGAGGTAGAGTTCGTAGATAACTGGCTCTCTTTTTGGGACTCTCCCAAAAATAGGGTCAGGCCTGATCTGCTGAAGAGTGACGGACTCCATCCTAGCTGGAGTGATGTTCTTCTTTTGTCCAGGAACATTGACAGGAGACTCACTCCTATAGCCTCACCATGAGATAGGGTGCAGGTTAGGCTGCAGGCTGTTACGGCCTGCTAGCACAGTGGAGTCTGTCGATAGCATAGCCAGAGCAGTTAACCTAGTTTTGCCTATTCTGACTGTTACTCGTTCCAGACTAAGAAAAGTAAAACACGGTAGTCCAAACACTAGCAACCTTAAGATAAAGCTTTCTTTCATCTTGGTCATAAATGAAAATGATCGTCTTACATCACATCTTAAAATGGGACTCCTTAATATAAGATCCATTGCTTCTAAGGCAATTGCAGTAAATGAGTTCATCACTGACCACAAACTATATGTCATTGGCCTGTGTGAAACCTGGGCAAAGCCTGATGAATTTATTGCCTTAAATGAGGCCTCCCCTCCTGGCTACACTTGTGATCATATCCCCCGCACATCCCGAAAAGGGGAGGGGGTGTTGCAAATATTTATAACACGAATTATAAATGTACTCAAACACATAGCTGATTTTCATTCTTTTGAGGTTTTACTTCGCTACCCCCCGGGCCTTACACAGGCTTCCTTAGTGAGTTTCCCGAATTCTTGTCTAACCGTAGTCATTGCAGATAATTCAGATTTTTGGTGATTTCAACATTCATATGGCAAAGTCCAATGACCCTCTTCAAAATGCCTTTGAAGCCGTAATTGATTCAATGGGTTTTGTTCAACATGTCTCAGGTCCAACGCATTGCCACAATCATACTATAGACTTGGTTCTGTCACGAGAAATTGATGTTGTGGATCTATTAATTCTTACAAATGACCCTGGAATTTAAGACCACTGTCTTATCACATTTACCATCACTTTAAAAAAAACAAATGGTACCCCAAAAAAATTACTTTTACCAGTCGTAATATAAATTCTCAGACTACAAATAGATATTCGTCCAGTTTTGCTCATTGAGGACAGTGCAAACAAATCTGAAAATGATCAAAGCACTCAGATCTGCTCGATCATCTTATTTTTCGAACCTGATTGAGGTGAACAAAAAAAATCCAAAATTTCTCTTAGAAACAGTATCAAAGTTAACAAATACGCAGTGTTCAACAAATGAAGCATTGGCTGCCTTTCAAGCCTAGGGCTGATTTTAAGGTTTTACTGTTGACCTATAAAGCAGTACACGGACTAGCTCCTGCACATCTCTCTGAAATGATCCAGCCATATATACCTACACGTAACTTAAGATCGCAAGATGCAGGCCTTCTGGTCGTGCCTAGAATTTCGAAACAAACAGCCGGAGGCAGGGCTTTTCTCACATAGAGCTCCGCTACTGTGGAATAATCTTCCAATTACGGTTAGAAATGCAGACACTGTGGCAATTTATAAGTGTCTACTAAAGACGCATCTTTTTAGCATGGTTTTTGACTAGTGTAGCCTGGCCCAGGGGTTGAAGGTGACCGGAATGGCTCGATACTGTCCACCCCTACGGTCTTGCTAGGTGGGCTCTCATCTCTACTGGGATACCTGCTCTCCAATGCCACTTGATGGCGGAGTCACTGGCTTGCTGCCGTCTGTCCTTTGCGCCCCTCGAGCAATAGAAATGAACGCTGCTGGCAATACTCAGCCCTCATATAGGGTGGTTGCGGTTAGTCAATGTCCCTTTTGGCTGATGCCTGGCAATGTGGGTGGATTGATTTCTTGCCTGTTGGGTCCTGTCCGAGGACTCCCTTGGATAGGCCCACAGTGTCACTGGACCCCCGTCTTAGACAAACGTTTTTATGCTGCAATATTATTGTGCCGGGGGAGCAGGTCTAGTTTTCCATAACTCTATGTTCTCCTCCTTAACTCTAAGGAATGCACTCTTTAACAACTCTCCATGTCTCCCGTTTCGGTTCAACTTATAAGGACGTGAGGTCTAGGCCTACACCTGTGGAATACCAGGCTCAAAGACCTTGTCTCGAGCCCTCCTGGTTTTGCTGCAGAACAAGCAGATACCAGACGAATCCAGCGGCCACTCTGCTGACCCCCCCAACCTAGATCTAGACGATCCTGACGATTCCGGCTGCCACCAGGCTGAACTCCTAACCAACCCATCCTGGACTGTTCCTGTCCTGCCAATCTGATCATGCTTGTCACCTAGATCAGGCATTTTGGACTCTGGACACAGCTCATGTGAATTTATTAATTATTAACAGTATTCTTAAACATCACCCTGCACAGCCACAAGAGGTATGGCCACCCATTTGAGCCTGGTTCCTCTAGGTTCCTTCCTAAAATCCAGTTTTTTTCCTTGCCACCGTGAATCAATCCTGTTGTTGCATGCTCACTGGGGTTTTAGGCTGGGTGTTTTTTGTAAAAGCACTTTGTGACAACTGCTGATGTAAAAAGGGCTTTTTTAACTCAATTTGATTGATTGAACAGCATCCTTACATACGAGTTGCTTTTGTCCAGGTGGGTCAAGGCAGAGTGAAGAGTAATGGAGATGGCGTCCTCAGTAGACATACTGGTGTGGGTCCAAAGTTGGAGGGAGCTGTTATGGAAATTCTCCTCAATCCTCGGTTTGTGGCCGTGTTTGGCCATCTTGATGCCCCTTTTCAGGTTGGCCCTGGATGTGTTGTAAGCAGCATTGTGTGCATTCAGCAGCAGTCGGACCTCTTTGTTCATCCAAGGCTTCTGGTTGGGGAGGTCTTTATTTATTTGTTCATTGTCTTACACAACGCCATAATTAACATTTTATTAATTTAAGAGTTAATCAAATTAACTACACTGTGCAAAAAGTAAGGAAGCAAAAGTTTTGGTGCAAATGAAAGGGACAGGTGCCCCAGAGAGGCAACATCAATGCAAACCCCCAGCAGGAAATGATTTTGCAGCTGGAGGCCAGACTATTGCCCTCTCCCTATTCTTCCTGATAGACTCTTCTCTAGATTTGGGATTTTGCTAGTGTCCTTGTCACTACTGGTATCATGAGGCCATACATGACCTTCTCAAGAGTACAGCTGGACATGGCCGTATAATGGCATCATCCCAGCAGCAAGACCCGTATCTTCCCCATTGTGTGAGGAGGAACAGGAGGAGCACTGGGTCACATTATTAAAATCCCTGATAAAATTCTCACAAGTTGGAACAGCCTGTGATTACAATTGTATGAGTTCGAATCCAGCCCTGAATTGGTTGGTGATTAGTTTCTATTAACCGTTGTTAAGACATTTTGTTCTCCATGAGATTTCATCGACACCCAATATGTGTTTTAACTGTTCCCTTATATTTTTTGAGCAGTGTACAAATCAATACATATTAATTTAAATTGATATAGTTGATCGTAGTCTCAGAGTCTCTATATTGAATGTACATTACATACAAGCATACCAGGTGAAGTAAAGCATGTACTGATTACCTTAATTTATTGATTGCTAAACACATCGTGGTGTGTCAGGGAATGGGGCAGTTGTCAAACCTCTGGAATGGACACAGAGACGGTTTCACAGGTGCTCGTGTCCTTTCCACAGGAAGTCAGTTTTTTTTTATGTTTTAATGATCAAATCAAAGATATATATACACATATGACTACAGGTACACAATCCCACACTGAAAAAGACGGCAGCAATGAATACATAGGGTTAGTAACCTGAAAACTACATGAAAACATCTGAACAACTGTCTAACAGTTCATGGAAGAACATTCTCCAGGCAGCTCAGACAACCAAATATCATGAAACTCATTGAACACCCCTTCACCTTGCAGCAGGACAAAGACCCCATAGCAGCCAGGATTATAGATGGGTCAGTGAAGTGACACCAACATATTCTGTGCACTGGCATTTTCTTCAGTTAAAAAAATGGTTTAAATGCATAAAGACACCATATACACATGTTGTACCTCTCCAACATATGAAACTTTTTGGCCTTCTATAAAACCAAAAAGCATCATGTTCTTGACTGCTCAGATCTATCCCACGACCTGAATCCAATTGAGCAGGATATTCACGGAAGACATTACTAAATGCTCAAAAAGAAACAGGAACAAAAGATGGCTGCATTGCAAGGTTGGCAGAACATCACCAGAGAAGATATTTTGCAGGTGCGGATTTCTTGGTTGCAGAATTATTTAAGACAAGTTAACACTACTATTTAAAAGTTTCAGGTCAACAGTACGTGTCATATTAACTAGGCACTTACAAGCAGTGACACAGAACCCAACTATCATTGGTGTCACATCAAACGCAAGTAAATAAATGCATGAAAAGATAATGATATCTATAGTAATTTTGGAAAATATATATATAAAAGAAATAATGTACCTTGCATCATCTGTGAACATCAATTGCTTGTATCAGTTCAATCCTAACATTACATGCAAACTGTGGAATAAATACAAATTCTAACTTGACAACTCTGTACAATAAAAACTTTCACAAAACGTTTGGCCACGGCTGTGTGTGTGTGTGTGTGTGTACTGGGCATCCGGAGAGTATTCACAGCGCTTCACTTTTTCCACATTTTGTTGTCACAGCCTAATCCCAAAATAGATTCCATCTATTTTTGGGCAGTTTCACCCCTTCTTCTTTGCAGGACCTCTCAAGATCCATCGGGTTGGATGGGGAACGTTGGTGCAAAGCCATTTTCAGATCTCTCCAGAGTTTAAATCAGGTTCATGTTTGAGCTCTGGCTGGGCCATTCACAGAGTTGTCCTGAAGCCACTCCTTTGTTATCTTGGCTGTGTGCTTAGGTTTGTTTTCCTGTTGGAAGATGAACCTTCACCCCAGTCTGAGGTCCATAGCGCTGTGGAGCAGGTTTCCATCAAGGATGTCTCTGTATATGGCTGCATTCATCTTTCCCTCGATCCTGACAAGCCTCCCAGTTCCTGCTGCTGAAAAACAACCCCACAGCATCATGCTGCCTCCATCATGGATGGTATTGGCCAGGTGATGAGCAATGGCTGGTTTCCTCTAGACACAACGCTTGGCATTCAGGCCTAAGAGTTCAATCTTTGTTTCATCAGACCAGATAATTTTTATTCTCATGGTCTGAGAGTCCTTCAGGTGCCTTTCGGCAAACTCCACTCTACCATAAAGGTCTGATGGGTGGAGTGCTGCAGAGATGGTGGGCCTTCCGGAAGGTTCTCCTCTCTTTACAGAGCATCCATCGGGTTCTTGGTCACCTCCCTGACTCCCTGAAGGCCCTTCTCCCCAATCGCTCAGTATGGCTGGGCGCCAACTCAAGGAGGAGTCCTGGTAGATCCAAACTTCTTCCATTTGCAGATGATTGAGGTCACTGTGCTCATTGGGACCTTCAATGCTCCAGAAATTGTCCTGTACCCATCCCCAGATCTGTGCCTCGAATAACCCTGTCTCGAAGGTCTGCAGACAATTCCTTGGACAACATGGCTTGATTTGTGCTCTGACATGGACTGTCAACTGTGTCATACCATATAACATGGGTCAGCAAAAGGTGAAGAATTTGTTTTTGATGTTTTCAAGTATTTCCCAGATTAAATTAACAGCCCTTTCGATTGTTCTATTAAAGTAAACAAAAGTAACATCATATTTTAGTTAATTTGCGATATTAAATATATATTTGGTTCAAAAGACCAGATATTCAAATCTTTTCCTGTTTTTATTCATTTATTCTCATCTGCAATTAAGTCAGTATTCAAGTCAAATTGCCAGCTAGTACTTTTGTGTATCTAGTCAGAATATTTGTTAATTATTTTAACAGACATAATAGAAGAAGATATGTATGCTTGATCTCACTTACCGAATCAAAGTTTAAAATATTTTGAATAAATCCACCAATATCCTCATATCAAAGGTAAAATATGGGGGTAGTTGTGTGCAGATTTGTGTATGCTTTGCTGCCTCATACCTGAACCATTTGTCATGATTGGATGATGAAACAACAGATAATACTAAAGGAGAAGGCAAGGACATGTTTCTGTCAGCTAAAGAACAATTGGGACATGTAGCAAGACAATGGGGCCTAAGCTGCTGCTGCATCCAAAATACAAGTAACAACCCAGAAGGGGTTTAAATGCATCCCACTGCTTTATTATAAAAAAACTATCTTCCCATTTTATCAAATAAATAACATAACATTCCCTGAAAACAAGCATTCTATTAGAATATCTCAAAACCAAAGAATTCAAAGTTTAGAAAATCAACTACATGCAATCACAGAGGTTCAAAAAAAAAAAAAAATCCAGAAAAGTCCTTAAGTTAAAGTAGTTCGGCTTGGAAGAGTGAGTCAAAATTATTTAACAGATATAACAAGCTGATCAACTGGAAGCTGAACCAGAGCGTGAAGCGTTCAGATATAGTTTCGTTTATGCAGGGTCCCTTTATATACCATTTGCTTTTGGAAAAAAATTGTATTACGATGTGTCAAATGTATGCCGAATATCTGAAGAGGAGCAAATACTGTCACACAGCACAGTGCACTGCTTTGTACTGTAAGTGAAATACTAGTATAATAATGATAGTACAAACACCACAAAGAAAAACATACAAGATTTCTCTAGTACCCTTCTAATAAATGACTAGAATTAAGTTCAACCGTAACATCGCTAGCTCACCAGAGGAGCCGGAAGGCGGAGGGGCTCCTGACTGCTGCCACATAGTGGCCTCAGCAGCCAACCTTCGTACGTAAACCTCATCTACATCCAGCAGGATGTTCTCTGGCTTGATGTCTGTGTGGATGATCTTACATTTCGTGTGCAGGTAGTCCACACCCTGCAGAACCTTTCAAAAGAAGACATGGAGCACACATCTGGGTGTTGAGATTATTCTGTGAAACTGGATCCTGGCAAGTCTCTTACTACAACACTTAAGAAAACTGTATAACAATCCTAGTAATATAAAATAATTGTTAGACTTTAAACACTGCCTGTGTGAAAGCTGGTTTGTGTGCGATAGAAATCTTACACGCATGGCTTAACATGCTATATGTGTCTTCAACAAAAGGGGAACCTAAATGAACTGTACCTGTCGGAGGATACTTTTCACACAGACTAGAGGCAGGCCCATGTAGCTGGACTTGATGATCCATTTCAGCAGCTGATGACCAAGAACCTCCAGCACCATACAAACATCTGGCATGTCAGTTAAGAAAGTTGCTTCACTCAAACAAAACATGCACGTCTGGCATAATCGCATAATTCCCACCCATTATAGAAAAGCAGTACTCATTGAAAGCCATTAATTTCAGGTGCTGCATTAGACTGCTTAAAATATGTTTTCATATGATGATGCATTCCACCCAAATGCTTGTTTTACCACTTATTTGAAGCTACAACACAAAAGTGGTGAAACAGTAATGGACAAAAAATATCAACAATGCAAACTATTTGCATCTCCTAGTATTTGAGATGGATAGTTTAACAGCAAAGACGTTCAGTTCAAACAAGGCAGAAATCAGCCTCACCAGCTTGATGGAAAACATCCTTCTCACTTGTGCAATTCAAAGAACCAACCAAGCCAGATTTTTTTTAAATAACCTGGGTGTTTTTTTATTACCAATGGAACGTCTGGCTTGGCCACAATTGCACGATTGAGCTTTAGTCTAGTGTAACATTCATTGTTCCAAGCAAAAGACAACATGCTGGCTTTTCCATAGTCATTTAATGATATCCCATCTATTTAAACATGAAAGATAAACAGTGGAAAAAATATTTGATCCCCTTTGATTTTGTAAGCATTTGATTCCTTTGCAAAACATGACATAGTAGTTGACAAGACATTTCTTGTAGTTGGCCAACAGGTTTGCACACATCTCAGGAAGGATTTTGCCCCACTCCTCTTTGCAGATCCTCTTCAAGAAATAAAGGTTTTGAGACATATGGCAACTCGAACCGTCAGCTCTCTCCACAGATTTTCTACGGGAATAAGGTCTGGAGACTGGCTAGGCCACTCCATGATCGTAATGGGCTTCTTCGTGAGCCACTCCATTGTTGCCTTGGCTTATGTTTTGGGTCATTGTCATGCTGGAATACCCATCCACGACCCATTTTGAATGCACTGGCAGAGGGAAGGAGGTTTTGACCCAAGATTTGACAGTACATGGCCCCATCTATCGTTCCCATAATGCGGTGAAGTTGTCCGGTCCCCTTAGCAGAAAAACACACCCAAAGCATGTTTCCTCCTCCACGTTTGAGGGTGGGGACGAGGTTCTTAGGGTCATAGGCTGCATCCCTCCTCCAAACACGGAGAGTTGAGTTGAAGCCAAAAAGCAAGATTTGTCTCATCTGACCACAACACTGTCACCCAGTTCTCTTCTGAATCATTCAGATGTTCATTGGCAAACTTCAGACAGGCCTGTACATGTGCTTTCCTGAGCAGGGGGACCTTGCGGGCGCTGCAGGATTTATGTCCTTCGCGGCGTAGTGTTACCAATTGTTTTTTTGGTGACTATGGTCCCAGCTGCCTTGAGATCAGGGACAATATCCTCCCTTGTAGTTATGGGCTGAATCCTCACCATTCTCATGATCATTGAAACTCAACGAGGTGAGATCTTGCATGGAGCCCCAGAACGAGGGTGACTGACAGTTATTTTATGTTTCGTCCATTTGCGAATAATCCCACAAACTGTTGTAAAATTCTCACCAAGCTGCTTGGCGATGGTCTTGTAGTCCATTCCAGCCTTGTGTAGGTCTACAATCATGTCCCTGACATCCTTGGACAGCTCTTTGGTCTCAGCCATGGTGGAGTTTGGAATCTGATTGACTGCATCAGGCTCCCAAATACTTATTTCACTAAATGCAAATCAATGAATAACTCATTTGAAATGCGTTTTTCTGGATTATTTTGTTGTTATTCAGTCTCTCACTTCAAATAAACCTAGCATAAAAATATTTTTTGTCAGTCAGCAAACATACAAAATCAGCAGGAGATCAAAAAAGTTTCCATCCACTGTAGCTAGACTTGCATTCCAACCTGCCTGTCAGCCAAACCCTTTTACAGCAGAAAGGATACGCACTCCATTGACCCCAGATATCTTGAAGTCATCAATGAGCTGTACAATGGTCTCTCGTTTGGGGTCTGTTGGGTCGCTATCCCGCACCTTAAGACACAAAATTGTTCTGATCTGTCTGCCTTTGCAGGAACTGTTTTGTTTAGGGGGCGTAACAGCCAAGAACTACAAAGTGTTACGCTGACGAGCCAAAGAATATTAATTGTGGATGGCATCAATATTGTCATCCAAAAAACTATGCAATTCATTTTGGAGGATGCTCTTGGTCTAATAGCAATCAATTAGTTTTGACTGTGGGTCTGTCTAAGAGGGAACAACACAGGAAATTCACTCACACATCTGAGCAGTTTTATCTCATCCAGCGCTGTCTCTGTGTAGTGCAAAGCACTCTTCACCACTTTCAAGGCCACAAAGCGCTTCCTCCTACACACAAAAAAATCATGATTATTTTTGGACACCTAGATATTCAGCACCAAATGAAACAATGTATAGGAATGAAAAACAACATAAATAGCATTACATTATACATTGTATATTGAAGGTAAACATCAATAAATAATTACTTACTGCAGGTCCCAGCATAACCATACAGTAGAGAAATGACCCCAACCAAGCTTCCTGACTACATGATAGCGGCCGTTGAACAAGTCTCCAATCTTCACTGGGTAGTATCCTCCTGAAATATAAAAAATATACACATACCCCTCCCTTTTTCATGTTATTTGTCAAAGTGCACAAAGAACTCAAAATGCACCAGGAACCCTTGAAGTGAAATACATGCCCTAACCCGTATGCAAACAATAAAAGATTGAAACTGTAGGCCAATACATTAAACAATGATTTACCTTTGCAGTAATCTGAAGGATCCTCCTGTTCCTCATCATCTGACCCGAGAAGGTCTGGTGGAGGAGGGGTAAAGTTGGGAGGTGTTGGGCTGGGAGCCTGTAGAGGGCTGGCTAGTGGTTTAGGTTGAGTACTGGACAGTAGAGGAGGCAAGCCTAGTGAAGGTGCTATAGGATTGGACCATATAGGACTGGACAGCGTCTCTGGGTGATCAGAGGGATTAAGTGGTGTAGGAAGTGGTGTGGCGGTTGGAGCAGCAGGACATAAATGAGGAGGGCTCTGAGAGACGTTAATAGAAGCAGGAAGTTGGGGGACCGGTGGGCTCTGGGAAAGGTTCAGGGGAGGAGTATTTCGTGGAATCACAGGCCTGTGTATTGTGAGGATGCGACACAACCCATCTGCAGTCGGAAGCTGGGACCTAAAACAAAAATACACCCACCAATGGTTTGCTTACAACAACCAGCAATAACATATGTTAAATTATAGTTTAACTAAACAGCTGAAAGACTGACTTGACATTAAGCAATGTAAATATTGGTATGCTCTGGTAAACATAGTTTTGATCTGGTAACCTTTAAAAACAGACAATAAGGGGTCGATGTTTTACAAATGAGACATGCATTACATAAAAATTACTGCCACCTATCAATTACATTATTTGGTGGATTTCGCAACTACCATCGGATAATGGTCAAATAGTGAAACCTCCATATTTAAACTTGTATAGAGCCCTTGTGACATGTTACAGCAGTGATATTGGTATTGTAACGTTTGCCAGGGTTAAACTAAAATAGTCACAGGGAGTAGGCGTGAGTCAATGTGCTTATCTGGAGAGGTGAGTCGTTCGACCGCCTCTGTGTATTTTTAGAACATAACTACTCATGCTACACTATACATAATCACAAGCACGATCGGGTACATGATGGTAGCCAACGTATAAACAGGTGGATGGGAATATCGTTACCAGCTAACGTTACTCACCCAATATTCAAACTGCTGTCGTTGTCACCCGATCCTTTTCGGTGTTTCTTGCCTTTCTTCCTATGCTTCTTACTGTGGGTGGTGCTATGCGGGTTATTATTACCGCTGGACACTGCTGGCGATCAGGGAATAACGTCACATAATGCAAACTACGTCCACAAGGCTTGTCTGACTGGAAATCACGCACATGAGTAACTGCAGCACCTAACTGACCATACAACTATACTCCCATTTGGATAGTTGTTTTAAAAAAAAAAAACGGGATTAAAGTTTGACATAGTTCCTTAAATGGCTAGTATAGCTACCTAGTAAAGTGGTCAATGATGCTTGTTAGCTACTGCGAGCTAACGCGAGTTAGCAACTGCAAAATAAAATCGAATAACAGAAAGATACACCCGCAAGATATCGATAAGTTCAATTTAAACGTCGTGTAAATACCATTAAAATAGACAATATGGCCAACAGCAGGGACAAACAATATTCCCCATGTTCTAAAACTCACCGTTCATGGATATCATCAGTGCAGGCAGCTGTCACACGCACACTGCTGTCAAGAGGTATTCTTCTTTTAAATTAATGTCAAGTCGCAGCTGTTGAATGTGCATATACTGCCACCTACTGTACCGGAGTGTGAGGCCAGACATCACCTACCTGCATCATATCCTACCACTCAAGCCTGTCTTCCTGAGAAATTGGATTACTGCCCTAGCCACCATCCCACTCCCATTCCCGCCCCCCAGGAACCCCTCTAAATCCCATGTCCTACCCACCCCTCTAACCTTCTGATATAACCTGTGCCTCTCACCATCATACTGCTCACAATACAACAACACATGTTCAACTGTTTCTTCTACTATACACCCATCACACAGTCTTGCCTCATGTTTTTCTTTCACCTTCAACGATGAGTTCAGGCTTGTATGACCAAACCGTATTCGACACCACATAACTTCTTCCCTTCTACAATCCATATTCCTGATCTCTACCCTCACTGTCCGCTGTACCCCATAAAACCCTCTACCCTTTCTGCTACCATCCCACGTCCTCTGCCAACAGTTAACATCCGCCTCCTTTATCAACACTCTAATTTCCCCCAATCCTGATGGTACCTGCACGCCCACCCCCTCCTTCTTACACACCCTCTTAGCCAGCCGAACAGCAGCTTTGTTTCCTTCCACACCAATATGTGCCGGCGCTCAGCAGAAACAAACAACCACACCCATCCTCTCTAACCCTGCTGAGTCGGTACACACCACCACTCTCAACAGTCTCACATCCTCCACCAATCTTAACCCAAGGATCATCACAACCAACTCTGCCGCATAAACAGACCCGGTCAGAGTCTGGGCCACCTGCGCATTAAATTGCAGCAAATATACACCTGTGCCAACCATTCTACTAGCCAACACTTCCATGTCATCCTCTTAGCAAACCACCAATCCTTCTCCTAGAATATACCACAAAACATGACTTGGCCAACGAAAGTCTACACCCCCAAGTCAAAGACCACTCCTCCACCCATAATTGCATCCTGCATCCTCTTCATCACCCAATCCACATTCCTTCCTCTTTTCCACATAGCCCCATCATCCACATACAGCGCAACCCCCATCCCCGACCTAAATAACTTCTTCACACAATCCAAGGCTTTCTCAATCATCACATACAGTGGGGAGAACAAATATTTTAAACATTGCCGATTTTGCAGGTTTTCCTACTTACAAAGCATGTAGAGGTCTGTAATTTTTATCATAGGTACACTTCAACTGTGAGAGACGGAATCAAAAACAAAAATCCAGAAAATCACATTGTATGATTTTTAAGTAATTAATTTGCATTTTATTCCATGACATAACTTGACTAGCTATCCTGTTGTAAAATACTACAGCCTCACTGAATTCTTCCCTAAGACTTTCGAAAGGGAGGTGGCAGATTTAAACGGAGGACGCCAGGCGCAAGAATCCAACGAACAACGGTCAGACGTTTAGAATAAGTCAAAATTTCCACTACGGACTGGTGTCAGAAGTCTCATTTACATTTGACGATAGTTCTGGAGGTTCATAGATAGATAGTTCTGGATGTCAGTGATTACACTGGGAGTATAAAAAAGAAATAAAATACATAGAGTCCAACTATATATTGGTATTGCCATTAAGTCATTAAGCAGGAGAAAAAAGTTGTTGTATTGGAATTGTCATTAAATATATATACAAAAAAGGAGTTGTATTGTCATTATAAAAAACTCTAACTCTTTCTTGATTTTAAGGTTAAATCATATAAGCTAGTTAGAATAAAAACTCCCTAGACGATTTGTCTACAAATATGTTCACAAACTATGGTGCTGGAATTTTAAGTACAAAGTACAAGTGTGGGTAAATGATTTTGGGTTTCCTGACGGAGTCAGTTTCAGCATCAAAAGAAACAGAAAAGCTGTACATTTATTTACGGGTAATTTTGTGGTAATATGACTAATAGTGTATAAGCCTGGTTATGTTACAATTCAGGACGAGACACTAGATAAGTATAGGAATGTGGCTATTTACTAGGCCCCTTTTCCCTTGGGGGAAGAAGGGGGCAACTTGCCATTTGGGACAGGATGAAGCATGACATGTGTTATTTGCATAGGATGAATATGCAAATAACTTGTCTCCACCAAATCTGTATATGTATTGCTTCTTTAGAGACAGTTCCCTGTCATTTTGGTGGAAGGGAATCATACTCTCCTTTCTTGCAAGTCTTCAATAAACTGTTACTTGTGCTAAAGATTTTTCTCTCATTCTTACCTAATGTTCATTAGAATGTTCAACCATACACCATCGAAACCCCAGAAACCACCTCTCTGTATCCAAACCTGGCAGAGCTTGAGACCCCACCACCATATCCAGAAAAAGTGAAGGAGCTTGTGCCCTAACGTGTTACAAGGTAACGCATTACTGTAACTCTACTACTTTTGGCGGTAACTAGTGATGTGACTAATTACTTTTTCAAATGAATGAACGCAGTTACAATTACTGAAATGTAAATGGGCTTGTTACTTGTTACTTTTCTCTTGCATGTTAATAGCAAGCCTATTCCCCCAATTTCCTGTTTATGAACTTTACCTGACCTTAATGAGGCGCAGAGAATGAATGAATCCATCAGCATTTTAGACTAGCCCACACAATGTCCAACAGTTTAGACTATGCCAGCTTTTTATCATGGAAATATGGACATTATTTTTCCCTTGTCAAGATCAAGAACTGAAATAATATGGTTAGTTGTAGTTTGTGTGCAGGTGCAAAACTTTATCCACAGCATAGAATAGTAATTCTAATCTTCACAAGCCCACAACCCCAGCAATCGTAGGAGTAATGCACACACATAAACACATGGATAAATAGTTCAGGGAACTCTATGATGTACATGGGTCTGTTCCACAAGTGTCACTGGCTAAGGGATGCAATGATGAATAGAAAGATTTGGGCTCTGGGAATAAGAGATGTGAAGCCATTCCAAATATCTGAGTGGCAGTCCATAGATGAGGGCCAAATTCAGGTGTTTAGACAGCCACTCACCACAATTGTTAGAGTAAAAAGAGTGGTGACATTGACAGATGGAATATGTCTGTGGTAAATTAAGACATCGTGCAGCCTCATGTTCATGCCACAATCCCTGAGGGATTGATGTGGGGTTTGTTAAGAGTGCCCAACCTGTGATGATTACTCCAAAGTCTGACCGCAGGCCATGTGTGCACCAGAACCAATTGGAACTGGAAGCAGTTAATGGTATTTGGCCAATTGTTGACACTCTGCAGGAGTCAGGGGTGATAGTCCCCTGTGAGGGAAGCATTTAACAGACACAAAAAAAGTTAACTATATGGAGATGTGTGCAAGAATTGAAAGCAGTGAACAGTGCACAAGAGGGCGCCAAATGAACAAAATCCATACACAATCTTGTCACAGATTCCTCCAAGTGCAAAATGGTTTTCAGTGGTGGACCAAAGTAATACTTTCTTTTTCTTAAAGCCCTTCTGGATAGTCAGTAATGGTTTAGCTTCCATTTTGATGGAAGACTTGGAATTGCTTACCACAGGGCTATGCTGTAAGCCTAACCATCTATGACTTTGCAAATTGGCGCATACCCATGTCCTAGCTGGTAGGGGACATGATTTATGGAAACTGTCTTACTCCTAAGAGTAAAGTGAATTGGACTACTGAAGCTAAGACATCCTTTGAAGGGTTGAGGCCAGGGTTATAGGTCTGTCTTCATTCCTGTGATCCTTGGTTTCTTAGGAACGGGAATGATGGTGGAGATCTTGAAGCAGGCTGCCAGCTGATCAGCACAGTGCTTCAGGGTGGATGGAGAGAGTCTAACCCAGCTGAGGGGGGGGGGGCTGATGCTGGAAGATGGCATCACGGGGGATGGCATCAGGACTGTCCCATTGTTTTTCAAAGCGACAGTAAAACTCGTCCAGGTCATTGGCGGTATGCCTATTACTACATGTAGACAGGATATAAGCTGCTAGGGTTTTGGATGAGCCTCACTTAGTAAAATCACCATGATTTCTTTGTAATTTGATTTATAAATATTTTGTGCTCACTAACAAAGAGTTGTGTATGACTGTAAGCACCAAAGACAGGCCAAGCTATTTTCCAACTTTCCTTTTTTTTATAAATGTTTTAACAGAAGATTATGTAAGGAATAAACAACATGATTAAAATAAATAGGCCTTAACCTTATAGGATGATACATCTGCGATGATATCGGAAGTATTCGATACGTTTGTGAAATACAGTGCAGTGAGAACATAACTGTAGTAGATGAACAAAGCGCGGTGTCGCTTTACACAATACATGGCCAATTAACCGGACACATTTGGCATTCAATTCTGAATAGCCGTTCAACAAAATACATGTTGAATGGACAACGCAATTTATGGAGAAATTAAAGTAGTGGACAATGTTGTTATGCGACTGCGAAAAGGAGATGTGAAGTCAGCGTTCAATGTTCAGGGAACAAAACTTGTGAGCTCTGCCAGACATGTTAGCGATTTGACTTGAGACCAAATCTATTGATTCGCGATGCGGTCTTTAGGTGGGGGATGGGTGCATTCTTTACTAGCTCAAGCAAAGAAACAAAAAAACCCTGAGCACAATGCAATTCCCTAAGACTAACCTCTTTGAGTATCCACCAATTACACACACCCCTTCGTTTGCTCATTTTCCTATCAGGTCATTTTACATGAATGTTTCAAACATTGTAATTTTAATAGCTCCTCCTTGTCCTGCCTATTGTGTAGTAGGGAGATTAAGATATTATGTAAAACGTATTCTATAGATTTTATAATGCGTTATTTTCTCCGCCAGTTTTTAATGTACAACATAATACAACATAATAATAATACATATAGCTGGAAGCACCAATTTGGGTTTACTCCAAAAATTGGGGACAAATGGGTAAGCAAATTTGACGTGTAGCAGACATGAGGGATCGCACCATGGACCCTGGGTATACAATCTGGACACTCTACCACCGCGCCACCGGCAAAACTACTGACTAAACCATTTCGGAATGTTGGGTATTGAGAGGTGTTACTAGCGGTAAAAGCATGAAACTCGATGTTTATTGGTCGGCCGAAATGAAAATAAAAAATTCTGAGATATCATGCTCTATCTACGCTTTGATGACAAAACCACAAGCACTGCCCGCATTGTGACTGATACATTTGCGATGAAATCGGAGGTATTCCATAAGTTTGTGAAAAACATTGCAGTGAGAACATAACTGTATTAGATGAACAACTGTTCCTTCGCGGAGTCGCTTTACACAATACATGTCCAATAAACCGGACACATTTGGCATTAAATTCTGGGAAGCTGCCAACAAAATACATGTTGAACGCACAGCGCTATTTATGGAATGATGAAAGAAGGCCGGCTGGTCAGCGGTTAGCGGACAATATTGTGATGCGTTTGCGAAAAGGAGATGTAAAGTGAGCATTCAATGTTCAGGGAACAAAGCCTGTGAGCTCTGCCAGACTTGAGACCAAATCTATCTATTAGAGTATCCTCAAATTACACACACCCATTCGATTGCTCATTTTCATATCAGGAGATTTTACACGAATATTTAAAACATTTTAATAGCTCCTTGTCTTGCCTATGGTGTAGTAGGTAGATGATTGAAAATGAAGGTTTAGCTATTACGTAAAACGCAGTATATACATTTTATAATGTGTTGGTTTCTCCGCCACTTTTTAGTGTACAATATTATTATAACACATATAGCTGAAAGCAGCAATTTGGGTTTACTCCAACAATTGGGGACAGTTGAAAAATTGTGCAAGGAGAAAAATAAATTTTAAGTTGTTGCAAACAGGGCTTATTATCAGCACACTCTAACCACTGCACCACTGGAAAGTTCTTGACATAACCGTTTCGGAATGTTTGGTAAAATGAAAATATACATGAAAGAACATACATACAAACAAACATATGTTCTTACTTTGTTCTTTTAAATGTCACTTGTTTTATTTAGTGATATTTGGGTTTTGTGAGTAGGTGGATTTATTGTGAAATTTAGAACGTAACACGGACATTGGCCATAGATCAACAGTAAGGTGAAGGCGCAAGACAATCTCTTTGACTTCACCAGTTCAGTTGCCAAAGTCATTTTGACTTCATGTTTTCTTCGTTGCTATTTGTATAAATACACCAATACAAACTGCAATATTGAGCGCAATATTATATCGTATAAAACCAAGCCAGACCGGCGTCTTTACACATAGTAGTTACTGCAATCGTTACACCCTTACCTAGAAATCGGAGCAACACTGAATCAAAACACTTTGACACAAGATAACAGACACCCAAAAGTTTCGGCCTTGACTTTGGATCCGTACAAGAAGCGCCATCTAGCGACCATTACGTGTCAGTAAATACGTCCCTGTCTGTAGACTCATGGGCAAATTTTGCCCAAACGGCACTTTAGGGGGGTAACAATGGCTCAGCGCTTCTAGTGTTAAGAACTGCAACATCATGATTTTCCTGAAAACATGACTTGCCATAGCACATCGCACAATGCTATCAGTCTTGAGGGCCTTTATGTCTTCTGAGCTGTTCGAACGGCACTTGAGGTATGACCAAGTGTCAGAGATTGTGCTGGCAGGTATCGGGTAGGAGGGACTCAAACGTTAAATGCGGGGCGTTGCGAGGAATGGAAAGTCTGGCACACAAATATAGAAAATATACAAAAACAAGAATCCAGAGGGGGAGGAGCAAGCTTGTGCAACTCCACTTTGAGGGGCAGGCCCTACGCCAGGAGCCAGACCCTCTATCCTGGCATGTAGGTGGGAGCCGTGGGACGGCGTCGATTGGTATGACGTTTGGCGAAGGTGGAGGCTCGGAGTAGGGCAGCGCACGCACATGTCCAAACTTGCTGGCAGCGGCGCATATAGGCAAGTATGGAGGTATCAGTGATCTTCCCCTCCTGTCCCCTAAGGGATGGCAGAAGGCATTCCAGACCTGGGAGGAAAATCTTTCTCTGTCATCGTTGCTGCGGTTGCCAACAAGCTGAGTCCTGGTGTGGCTGCTGTGCAGGGTCATCAGTGGCCCACCACCTGGCCAGTGGGTGACCAAGGAGTTCCCCTACCATCCAGGTAGAGCACATGTTCTGGCTTGCCGACAACCAAGATCTGGCTATCATCAATCTGGACCTACTGTCCCACTGCCATTACCCTCGGAACAGAAACCGTGGCGCTCCAGGCCAGCCAGGACAGCAATGCCAAGACCTGGAAAAGGCAAGCCAGCTGCCAAACAGCCATTAGGAGTGACTCCACATCAAGCCAGTCTGCCACCCGCCCTTCTGCAGAGACGTCCAAGGCCATGAAAGAGCTCTTCCGACGCAGCAGCGATGGACTCGACCGACAGCAGTGCGACCAGTTGCGGCATCTCCTCGAGAGCTTACCAGACGTCTTTGCGGCGAGGGATGAGGACTGTCGAAGGACGGGGCTGGTTCAACACAACATCGAGACCAGCACCGCTCAACCCATCCGCCTGCGACCCCATTGACAGGCAGCAGAGCACAAGATCAAAGAGATGGCTGCTACTGGGGTGATCGAGCCCTCTAATGCCTGTGCCTGTGGGATGCTCCTGCTGTCCGAGTTCAAAAGAAGGATGGCAGCTGACGTTTCTGTGTGGATTACGACGAAGAAAGACTCATACCCGTGTCTTTCATGGCTGATGTACCACAGAGCCGCTGTGTGGTATACCTGGAATACCTGCTGGTACACGCCAATTACTTTGACCGGGTCCTGGGCAACCTGCAGGAGGTCTTCGAGGTCATCTGTCAAGCTGGGTTGTGTGCAGGTGCAAAACTGGTTGTGGCAAAACCCTGCCAAGTGCCGCCTGCTGATGAGGGAAACGCAGTTCCTGGGCCACGTGATAAGCGCACACGGGTAGCCACTGACCCTGCCATGGTAACCGCCGTTCGGACGGGCTAAAGTGACGGGCTGGTGGAGTGTTTCAATCGCACCCTGGCTACTCAACTCGCCATCCTCACCAGCCAACACCAGAGGGACTGGGATAGTCACCTGCCCCTGGTCCTGTGGATGTATCGGACCCCGGTTCAGGAGCCCAGCCAGTGCACGGCAGCTGCGCTCATGTTAGGGCAAGAACTTCGTACGCCAGTGGGCCTGGTGTTTGGTGCCCCCCGACAGAGCCAGAGATTGTGGGGGAAAGGAAATGGACTATTACAGGAGGCTGCTTGATCGCCTTCATGTAGTCCACAAGTTTATCTGCCAGGCCCAGGCTAGTTCGGAATTGAGACAGAAATGGGGCTACGACCCCCGGTGTTGGGAGTTGGTGTTCGGGCCTGGCGACCAGGTCTGGATTTACTGCCGCTGGATTTACTGCCTCAACAGAAGTTGAGCAGTCACTAGCAGGGAGAAATCTTGGACCGGCTGTCCGAGGTGGTGTATCGGGTACGCTGGGAGAGGGGCACATGGTGGTGGTACAAGACAGACTTTCTCCATACCGGCCCCGTGCCCCGACGGTGGTTGAGGCAGGGTGTGACGACAATAGCACCACACCCATTGGACAACACGTTACTTCCCCGGTGGCACTTCTTCCGAGTTCCAAGAGGGCAGTTCACCGGCGGTTTTGCCCGGGACACTTAAGACTTTGTGCTGGGTGATGGTGTTGTCGGGGATGACCACTCAGGTGGGGGCTATGTAGTTTATTTGTAAAGCACATTTAACACACAGGGCAATATAAAATGTTTTACATTAGAAAACATTATGTAAACAATAAAAATTAATGTTGCATAAAAGACAAATTATAGAAATAAAAACACAATTAGGATGGCTAAAATATTATTAAAAGATTAAGAAAATGCAGAAAAAGACAAAGTAGCCAATGTTCTAAGACATTCTGACAGGTTGTTCCAAGTCTGTGCAGCATAAAGACAAAACACATCCTCCAGCCTTTGTCATTACTCTTATAACAATTAGCAGACCAGATGCTTTGGACTGAGAGAAATTGTCTGAGATGTAACTTGAAGCATTCAGTGATTTAAAGATGAGTAGTAGTATCTTAAAATGAGTTATATGCGATACAGGGAGCCAGTGCAGAGATCTAAGAATTGGTGTAATGTATTCAGCTTTTTTGGTTTTTCTTAGAAATTTTGCAGCAGAGTTCTAAAAGAGCTACAATTTTCTGAAGGCTTTTTTAGAAAGACCTGAAAACAGGTATTTACAGTATTCCAACCTACTGGAGATTAAAACATTAATATTGTAAGGTTTCCGCTAACTAACCTAAACTTTAACTGAGTTCTAGCTTCGCCTAGCATAATGGCAAAGAGAGCGAGGAGGTTTGTTTGGGCTAATTTTGTTATAATTTTATGTGGCTACTGAAATTCTGATCAGAATCCATAATTAGCCCAAGATTTTTAAGTTGGCATCAAAGACAATTACTTCAGTTTTATCTTAATTTAGTTGCAGGAAAGTTCTGACTCATTCAAACACTGATTTGTTCAAATCGCTGGCAGAGTGAGTCTATAGGTGTCATGCCCTGGCTGCGAGCCCCTGGCCATTTCAGGGCAAGACTATTTTTGAGGCCTCTAGCCCTCTTCATGTCA
>JACXGK010000240.1:51285-79745 GCA_016801125.1 Novumbra hubbsi
GCTCACGGTTTGTCTCTGTTTAGTTCATTTTCAAGTGGATACTCTACACGTTATTTGTATATCGTTTTATGTTAGTTAGTCCTTTCATTTTACGTGTACAGTTCGTGTTAGTTTGTATTTGTCTTGTTGTTAAGGATTAAACCCATTTTCATTTAAAAATGTCTGCGAATGGTTCCGCCAAACTACAACACCGTGACAATAGGACCATCTTTGTGTTGACCTTGAGAGTTTCGTATGATTCATAGTTTATTATTGGCTCTTTATTTGTATACTTTTAGAAAAGAAAACATTTCTTATAAGGATACTCCACAGAGTCTGCGAATGTTTCCTACCCAACACTTGTGATTGTTACAGAGAGCTATATACATGTGTCATCTGCATAGTTAGAAATTGTCTTACTTTGCATTACTTGGATTATTGGTACCATTAAAATGATGGATTAAAGAGACCTCAAGATAAAGCCTGTCGAAACTCCACATGTAATGCGGAAGCAGTCTCACTGAGCCGGACTCTCTAAATCAACCAGCTGCATAGTCATGTGAAGATCCCCAAGGACATCCTGACAGGTAATGGCATACCCCTTGTCTCCCGGCTGATGCAAGCCCTCTGTCACCTCCTCTAAGTCAATAATTTCCACACCATCTACCACCTGCAGACAGACAGTTTAATTGAACAATTCAAACAAGATGATACTCTGGCAGGTGATCCCAGAGAACAAAAGCATCTGGGAACTTAAGCTCTGTTGTTTGTGGTTCAGGAGCTCCCCCAGGCCTCCCCTGTCTTCTCCCCATTTGACCTGTTATATAGTCACCAGCTCCAAGGGTTGCTTGAGGCCTAGGAGCCGCAGTCATCTCTTCATTGCTCTATAATCAATCATGTGGGGGAACGCATTAGTGACAATATATGGTGGAGGCGCAATTTCTCCAACAATGGACCAATAATGTGGACCTCATGCACGGGGACAGGTTGTTAGGACAGCACCAAGAAGAGTAGATGTACCATGTTAACCTGTTGTGCTGGGAGGAACAACCTGTTCACATCAGTACCACCGCCGTGGCTGACATCACATTGGGAGAGGTTTTAACCTCTGTTCTCTTAACAATCCACGGGCGAACCCCACTCATTCAGAATCCAAACTATATAAGGTTGGTGTTATGGTCTGCCAGTTCCCCTCTTGTATCCATGAAATACATCAGAAAGCAATCTAGGAGAAGGTGACCAGCTATGGACATCATAGAAAAGTCATGCAGCCCCGTGAAGATGACGTTTGAACTTTTTCCCTGTAGAATACTCTCCTTCTACTACATCTACCCATTTTACATCTCTTTTGTTTAAGACATTTCTGGTGTCCATTACCATTGGGTAAGACAGTTCTGCTCTCTTACCCAATTACAACAGTGGAGGATGCATGCAAAGCCTTAGACTGGACAAGGAACTGCTGTGTATGTTGGTGCCTCCCCTCCCCTTTCCCGACATCAGGGTGCAAGAACGTCAAAGGCATCATATGATACTTGTGAGACAGTGCCCGGCTTTCAGAGCTTGGTGCTAAGCTGCTGGCCCAGACAGAGCCCAATAGTGTGGTCTAACTGGATCTTCTGAGAAGCTAGGAGCTTGCAGTGCCAGACATGGTATATATTCTTGGCTTTGTAGCTTTAAGATGTGGAGTAGGTGAAGGTCTATAAAAAGTATGATTGACATACCTAGTTCCTGAGTTGATTGTACAGAGTGGATATGAAGCCAGACTCCCTGCTAATCTTCCACTTCAACATTTTATCAGGAAGATCTGACGGTACACCAATGTGACCATACACCTGTTTTATCACTTCAGACTTCAAGAGACACAGTCATGGTCAGCTGCAATAGTTATTTTCTCGTATTCTTTCTTAGTTTATTAAACTAATATCTCACAATGCTTCTCTATCTGTTTCATTGTCTGGGATCAGAGCATGTTTTGTTTTGATTATTTCCCCCTCAAAAAGCTTCTGTTTTAACAATCCACGTTTTAATTATGTTTCACTGGTATGGTATCTGGCATAGGCCTGACTGGTCTCAAGGGAATAAAGAACATATTCTATGAATGTAAGATATGTTACGTTAGGGTCAGGACTGCAGGCATGCCATGCTAGCACCCATTGTTTATTCTGTATTGGTTAAATCTTTGCAACAATGTTAAGTTTTCATGTAAGTTTAAAAGGATTTTGCTGTGACACAGGGTGGTCCAGCAGCCCATGCCAGTGCCCCTGGCTCACTGCTCTTGAAACAAAAGATCTATCTAAACCTATTTTTCCCTACTGTCTCTATCCATACAACATGAATATGGCTGAAGAAGTAAAAACTATGTTGTCCATATGAAGAATCAAATATCCTTTCGTGTAAGCCTATAGCTCCTTCAATTAATGAATTATGTTACAAACATGGTTCTGTTTCCCCAACCCGTTCCTCAGCTTTGGCCAAACAAAGTGGGTCTGTAGTGTTAAGACCTAAATAGACATACTGAGGCTCCGTGGTTTCTTCTGCCAATTCAATGTGTGTTTTTCATGGTTATGCTGAAATAAAACGTGGCCCTTGTGTTTGTTTTCAATGTAGGATAGCACTGAGTAATGTTTGGATGGGAACATATTCAGCATATGGATGCAAAAAGTGTGTGTCTGCAACCTTGTTATTGAAAAGGCTTTAGGATATTACCATAACATATATACAAAATGACAAGGGATGTATTTGTCAAAACAGCAGCTAGTATAGTTTTTGTCCACATAAATCATAACACATAATCTGCAATAAAAACAAAACAGCCTCACAAATGTAACATCAAACAAAAGATATCCAAATGCAATATTTATAGATTTTAAATAGACCCCTTGTGTAATGTATTGTCTGAAATATTTCCTGTAGAAAATGTGTGCTATTAATTACTGTGATATTTATCTTCAAAACTATGTTCAAACAAAATCAGGTGATCTCTCGTCTGCCCTCAATCTAGCAAATTAATTGTGCATTTTGTTTATACTAGTTTTACTTGGCAGTTAAGGGCAATGTGCTCGTTAAGGGCAAAAATCCTGGTTCTTCCTATATTGGACCACACTACTGGACATTTTATGACAGACACATCTGCCCACAGTCACAAGAAGTGTGTTTCTTTTTGTTATTCACTCATCCTTATTAAGGGTGAGATAAATTACTTACACTGTTGGAACATTCTTGTTTACTGCTACAACCTGGGAGCAATAAGAATAAACTGACTTGCTCAAGGCCAAAAAAACAGGTAAACTGCCCATCCAGTGTTCAATCAATCAAGTTTATTTATATAGCACAATTCATACATAGAAGCAATTCAATGTGCTTTACAAGACAATAAATTAAAAGAGAAATAAAAGAGAAATTAAAAAGAATTAAAAGAGAAATACAATTTTATAACTAACAGTCTATCTAGAACTTGTCCTCTATTTGCCCGTCCACACATTCACTCAGTAACCGTCCAATGCAACTCAGGTCTCGTTATACAAACAGCCTGATATTTTATCCGTAGATCATTCACACGATGCAGCGCGCCCACTTACATCCCAGTGTATTCACAATAATACACTCATTGCATTGCGATCTTACTTACATTCACACTTTGTACGAGTACGCATTTTACAACTGACTCCACAATTCAACCTCTTGTTTAGACATCTTCCCACTTTTTGGTCACAATTTTAACAGATTGATTAAAACAGACATGGATCAATTTAACATGTACAGATGAAAATAAAATGAATAGAGTTCAAAGTTTAAAATAAAATTAAGAAGGATTTTTTTTTTAAAGTAATGAAAATTAAAAAGTCTGGTATAGGATTTCCATTTCGCTTTTAAAGTATCTATTAAAGCTATAGGGCACATTTTGTGGTCAAGCCCCAGTCATAGTCACTCGAAAAGATGAGTGTCTGTGTTAGTCCCAAAGGGTCAGCCTCCTCAGCAGGACATCAGCTGCTGTCACAAAGTGCTTTTACAAAACACACATCCTAAAACCCCATTGAGCACGCAACATCAGGATTGATCACGGAGGCTAGGAAAAACTCCCTATGGGGGCCGAATTGTAGGAATAAATCTAGAGAGGAACCAGGCTCAAAGGGGTGATCAGACCTCTTTTGGCTGTGCTGTTTGATGTTTTCAGAATACTATTAATAATTAATAAATTCACATGGGCTGTGACCAGAGTTTGTAAAGCCTAATCTAGGTCAGAAGCATGACCAGATTTGCAGGACATGGACAGTACAGGGTGGGTTGATTTGGGCGTCAGCAGTGTGGCAGCTGGTATCGTCAGGATCAACTAAATCTGGGTTGGAAGGGGGGTCAGCAGAGTGGCAGCTGGAATTGTCAGGATCGTCTAGATCTGGGTTGGAAGGGGGGGTCAGCAGAGTGGCAGCTGGAATTGTCAGGATCGTCTAAATCTGGGTTGGGAGAGGGGTCCGCAGAGTGGCAGCTGGAATCGTCAGGATTGTCTAGATCTGGGTTGGGAGGGGGGGTCAGCAGAGTGGCAGCTGGAATTGCCAGGTATCGGCTTGTTCTGCAGCACAACCCGGAAGGCTCGAGACAAAGTAATTCTAAGTTGAAACGCAACAAGAGACAGTAGCTGAACTTCATCCTGTTTGTTGCACAGTAAACGCACATTGGAGTGAATTATTCCAGGTAACGGTGTGCAATGTCCACACTTGCAGAGTTGTACAAGTGCACCGACACATTTCCCTCTTCTGCAACATTTTGCTGCAAAAACAAAGATGAGGGCATCTTTGACTAGAATGTCCAGTAATTCCACTGATGTTAGCAAGAACGAAGGAAATAAATCCACTGGAGTTGTTCCTCTGATGTTTATGAGCTCATCTCTGGTGAAAGAGCTCTGGGTATTGCAACAGAAAACAGAGCCTGGGTATGGCACCATAACACAGAGGCTGCCATCCGCGGCGCCATCTTTAAAGAGTCCTACCATCCAACCATTAAGAACTTTGTTGTAATAGGTCTTAAATGGACCAGAAATGCTTCTGTCCAGAGGCTGCAGGCGATTGGACGAGTGGGGTGGAATGGTGAGCAGAACAATACCCTTTATCTTTGCTATATCCACTGCCCTCAGTGAAATGTGTAATAAATGTTTCAGCATGGGATGGTCAGTGGAGCAATTAGTGTACTTTACCAGATGTTCAAGGAACTCAGCAAAAGTGTATTCATTGATCCTGCCCGATATAGTGGAGGTACTATTTGATCTAACCCATATTTTCTAGGGGTAAGGCCAAGGAACAGGTCAGTCAGCTTCTTGATGCGGTTTGCAAGCTTTCTCTATCTCCTCTGTGAAGCCCCTATTTGCCTGTAACCTAGAGTTTCCCTCTCCTTTTCCTCCTCCTTTTTAATATATCTATGTAAGGTTGACCTGTCAATATTTTCTTATTTTGCCAAAGTTCTGAGGGATTTTTTATCCTTTACATCAGTTGCTGCTCTCTCCATCTCTACAAGGGGTGTTGAACCCAGTTATCCCACTATAATTTATTGGCATGGTATATTTTTTACATGTTTAAAATATGAAAAAACAGATCAGTTGTGTAATACTAAATTGAAATAAAGACTTTGGAGTAGGTTGACCCGCTGGCTGAGTTCATCATATCCCATTTGGTTCACTTTGCCCCACAGCCATAATTTTGGAAAAAAAACGACCTGGTTTAGTAATTCTGGATAATCTTGAATTAAACCAACTGGTTTTCAAAATTAGAGTCAGTAAACTGTTTGTGACGTAACTGCACAGGTTTTGTTCAAAAACATGTGAACTTTCAACACCTGGCATCACGTCTTTTGGAACAAGTCTCTAAACATTGATTTCCAATGCATTGTGTCGAACAGAATCAAGTTAGTGCCAAGCAGGCCATCACTAATTAACACCCCTCTGTTGTGGATCATTGTTCGGGGCTTGTGCCTTCTTTTTTTTGGGAAGCCAAATATCTATCTATGTAATTGGCTTGGCGTATGCCAAGAAACACGTTACATTCTATATATGGAATTTGAAAAAATTGTTAATTCATGAAATACAAATTTGAAAGAGCCAAAATAAAAAAAGATTATGCATTATTGCAACTTACCAAGAGAAAAATTGCGATCATTGGGAACTTTTTAAAATTAAATAAATAACCTTGAATGAATAGGTGTGTCGCTACTTTTTACTGGTTATGTATTTAATCAAAATTACATTCAAACCTGTTGTGGTTCTTTTTCAAAACTTGCTCAACCAGGACTACCAGAGGGAACAAATTCTCTGGCCGACTTCAACTGAGCTTACTGGTGCAAAAACCGCCACACGGAGTTGCTAAAGCACAAAGATGAAAGGCAACCATATTTGATTTCTTAACCCAAATCATGCTGGCCAATTGCACCGCCCTCCGTGAGCAACATTCAAACCCTCAATGGAGCTCAATGGGAGGCAGTAACTTTACAACTTTACTAATAAATGACCAATAAACTTTTCTACTCCAAAGTATGTATTTTCTCAATTGTTTCATATATTGTGTTTAAAAAAAATATCCAGTAGCAATAGGAACGATGCACAGAAGATATTACGGTTACAATTTGAAATGCCCCCCACATTCACAGTCTGTTCCCCAGGTGCACCCCATACAAATCTGTACCCTCGTTCCAAGTTCACTCTACCCTAACCCAACACGGACAATTGGTAACACACTACACTGTGAAGGACTGAAATCCTGCAGTGCCCGCAAGATCCCCCTGCTCAAGAAAGCACATGTACAGGCCCTTCTGAAGTTTGCCAATGAACATCTGAATGATTCAAAGGAGAACTGGGTGAAAGTGTTGTTGCTCTTTGGCATCAACTCAACTTGCCGTGTTTGGAGGAGGAGGCATGCTGCCTATGACCCCAACACTATCCCCCCATCAAACATTGAGGTGGAAACATTATGCTTTGGGGGTGTTTTTCTGCTAAGGGGACAACTTCACTGCATCCAAGGGACGATGGATGGGGCCATGTAGCGTCAAATCTTGGGTGAGAACCTCCTTCCCACAGCCAGGGCATTGAAAATGGGTCGTGGATGGGTATTCCAGCATTAAAATGACCCAAAACACACAAAGACAAGGCAAGGAGTGGCTCAAGAAGAAGCACATTAAGGTCCTGGAGCGGCCTAGCCAGTCTCCGTAGCCGAGGGTCCAGGATGGGGTCCACCCTATACGCCAGACCCCACAGCTTCCTCCACCAGAGGTGGAGGCATCACTGCAGGACCGGACTCCCCCAGCGCACCAGGAATGTGGGTGGTACCCGGACGTGAGTCTGACCGCGACTCCCAGTGGGGACAGGAAGGCCTTCCATACATGAGACGTGAACTGAGAGCCACGTTTAGAGACGATGTCCTCCGGAAGTCCATTCAGCCGGAAGACCTGCTGAAACAGCACCTCAGCGAGCTGGAGGGCAGAGGGGAGACCGGGTAGTGGAATGAACCGGACCATTTTGGAAAAGCCATCCAGTACCACGGCGATGGTGGTGTTCCCCTCTGACCGCGGCAGGTCTGTTATAAAGTCCAATGAGATGTGGGACCAGGGTCACTGAGGTACGGGTAGAGGATGAAGCTTACCCACTGGAGCAGTTCGTGGCGCCTTTGACTATACGCCCACCATGCATGATAGTACGTACGTGTCGCACAGTCCTTCTCATGCCAGGCAACCAATACTTCCCCTGAAGCACCTCCAGGTGTCCCCTGGGTATCCGGTTGCTGGGATTGTGTGTGCCCAGGTCACCAACCAGCCCTGCACTCTCCGAGGCATGTAGATCTTGTACGGGGGGCATGCTAAAGGTGCCGGGCCCGTCTCCCTGCTTGCTGTATGTAAGTGTTATTATCCCAGGAGACAGGAACCACACACATGACGAAGGGAGGATGGGCGTTTCTCTGGGTGTTTCTGTCCCCCGGTCATGAAGACGGGAGACTGCGTCCGCCCTGACTTTCTTTGTCCCTGGTTGGTATGTCAGGGTGAAGCGCTCGTAGAAGAAGGTCCAACTAGCCTGGTGGGAGTTGAGGTGCCGCGCTGCCCTGACATATTCTAAGTTCTGATGGTCCGTCAGGACTGTGAACGGCTCCCAGGTGCCCTCAAGTCATTGTCTCCACTCCTCCAGTGCCAACTTCACCACCAGTAATTCACGGTCACCCATGTCATAGTTCCTCTCTGCAGCAGTCAGCTTTCTGGAATAGTATGCACAGGGGTGGAGTCTGGGAGGTGACCTCGTAGGTGACCACTACTGCACCACCCGACCTCGGAGGCATCATACTCAACAGTAAAGGGCTTACGTGGGTCTGGGTGATGCGGTAGTGGTCGAGGAAGGCTTTCTTCACCTCTGGGGTCCAGCCGAGGTTGGCCTTTCAGCAACGACGCAGGTTGCGTGTTGATGGAGATGAATCCTTGGATGAACCGGCGGTAAAAGAGCAATGTGGTATCCCAGGAAGGAGACGATGGACTGATGGGAAGAGTAATTCTCTCCTTTGATTTAGAGTTTATAAGAGTTGGAGGACAGCACGAACGTGGGCCACGTGTGCCGGGTATGACGGAGAGTAGACCAGGATACCGTCAATGTACACAACTACATACCTCTGCAGCATATCCCGGAACACCTCGTTGAAAAAGGACTGGAATACCGCTGGGCCGTTGGCCAGCCCATATGGCATAACCAAATATTCGGAGTGGCCTGACGCTGTGCTGAAGGCTGTCTTCCACTTGTCTCCTTCCCGGACATGCACCAGGTTGTATGCACTCCGGAGGTCCAGTTTGGTGAAGACGTGCGCCCCCCTTAGCTGCTTGATAGACGAAGGGTATCGGGTACTGGTATTTAATGGTGGTGTTATCCAGTCCCCTATAGTCAATGCCTGGCTGTAGTCCCCCGTCCTTCTTCTTTTCAAAGAAGATGCTTGCTGAAGCAGGTGAGGTGGAATGGCGGATGTGTCCCTGCTCCAGCGCCTCTTTGATATAGGTCTCCATTGACTCATTTTTGACCACCGAAGAAGGGTAGATCAGGCTTCGGGGGGCGCAGTGTTAGGAACAAGGTCTATGCGCAGTCCCAGGAATAGTGGGGAGGGAGACACCTGGCTTTCTTGCTGGAAAACACCCTACCCAAATCTGCGTACTTGCAGGATGTTGCTGGGTTGGATGGCGCCCTGCCGGCTCTCCACAGAGGTTGCTCCACATATGAAGAAAAGGCAGGTCTTCTGACGCTCCGGGGACCATCCCAGAATCCTCCGCCTGCTCCAGGCAATGTTGGGGTTTTGTTTCTGGAGCCACGGAAGACCCAGGATGATGGAGTGTATGGATGATGTCAAGACCATTAATTCCAGTTTCTCTCGATGGCAGCCGTTGATGGTGAGGGTGAGCGGATGGTTGACGTGGGTTACAGCACCGGACCCCACGGGACGCCCATCGAGAGCCTGCACGGGTATAGAGGACCTCAAACAGCGCAAGGGCAGCCCAAGGGAGGACACTAAGAACCGGTCAATGAAGGTCCCTGCAGCATCAGAGTGGATGTGGAGGTAAGGAAGGAATAGGAAGGATAGCAACCAGACAGCACAACTGAGCATCAGAAAGGGCTGGCGATATCTGATAAGTGCAATGCACCCACTGTGCCCACCTGCGCTAACTGGCTACTCACCCCCTTCCTGCTCTGCGTCTGGCCCTAAGCACACCCCTTCCGGAACTGCTCCCTCTCCCCGCAGAACAGACACAGGCCCTGTTGACTCTGTCGTTCTGTCTCCTCTGTGGTGAGTCTCGTAATTCCCAGTTCCATCAGGCTCAGGATACGTCTCAGCCCGTGAGGAGGAAGTACAAACACAGCACACCAAACAGTCACAGTCTCAGAGCTGACCGTCAATGGCAAATCTTCAAAATACAACTGACATTGGAGAAGGAAACCACGACAACCCTCCAGATTGCTGTCATATTTTTCAGATGCACCTTTCCGAGTTCTCTCATCTGAGCACAGCTAGACTCCACACAGTGGACAACAGGAGGCGCAGTAGCACCGGCTGATTCAACAGGGCTCTCCCTTGTTGATCATGTTGCAATGTGGGACATCATCTCACTAAACGCTGTAACCAATCCGGCAATCTGTCCCTCCATAGCGAGGAGCCTATCCTCCAGCTACGACGAACGAACCAGAGACCCAAAGCCGTCCCCACTCTCTCCCTGACTCATGGTGACCAGAGTGGTGTTGGAAAAGAAAAGGATGAAGAAAAGAAACAAAAAAACTGACTGGTCGATAAAGCGAAACTCCCAAAATATTGTCTCTATAGCGATGGACCGGTTATTCTGTGCTGTGTGAGGAGGAAGGTTAGGCAAAAAGGAAAGAAACAAAACTAAATATCTGATATGTGCAGCACTGTACAGCACACTAACAGCACACCGACATAGGCAACAATAATAACCAGTAAGGGGCCGAGCAAACAAGGAACTAAAATAGAGGAACCAATGACAGATGGCGTGCAGGTGTGTGTGGGGTGCGCTGCTGCTGCCATCACCTGCCGGCGAGGTGGAACACCAGAGAACAGGAGGGCAGGCAGGGCTATGTGGAGCTGCCGTCACAGCCATGCTAACCGGAAGGTTTTTAATAAATATAGTTCAGACACCAAATATCTTAATATACAATTTTTCCACAATGGGAGGAGCGTTATATGTATGTAAGGGGTTGTCACATCAAAAGCAAGTACAAGTAGTAAAGATTAAACAGGAGAGGAAAGATGTAAAATGAGAAGAAGGAAGGCAATGAGTTAAGAACAAGAATGGGAAGGCCAGGTTTGTGTAAGGCACTGTCCTGTCAGACAGTGAAATGTACAGTGAAGTCTCATTTCCTTCCAATGTTTACTCTGGTACGTCATCTCAGGACATCCATCTGTTTGGTTGTGTAGTTACTGTAAAACGTACAGCACAAATTGACGTTTTGGACCCAGAGGTCTGGATGGGATGGGTTTATAAGCCTCTATCATTAGTGGACTAATCATTTAGTGCAAGCAATCTCCAAAACCCACACTATGCTTTAAATAATCAACAGTTGATTCACATCAATAAAACATGTTGGTGTGGACCAGACAATTGTAAGTATGTGTTGCAGCCTTGACAAGACTATGTTTTATTCCTGAAATGAGTTATTTATCTTTACACATAGATGCCAATGGATGATGGCCAGAGCAGTAACACACACAAAAAGCTTTCTCCTACAGTCTCACAGTGCATTAATGTGGAAACATACAAATAGTAATGTCAAATATGTGGTGAATTTTGTTGTGTTTTAGGAAGTGTTAGGGGTAAGGTTAGGTGTAACAAAGTCCTGGGCCTTTCTGAAACAAACTCGCAAGTATTGGGGTTTGGGGTTTGTGTCCGTGGGGTTAATGCCCATCCACCATGATTGGCCCTAGCAAAAACGGAACATCCTTTAAAGTTAAACACGTTTATTATTGCACCTATTGGCCGTACTTAACATACGTTGCAGTTTTTCACAACTATGGTACTTTTTGTATGCTTTGCACAAATTCACAGTGAGACAATGTTGCTTTTTCTTCTATCAAGCAAGGTTTCATGATAGATGTATACACCCCACATGTATACAAACCACAAAGAATTAAAAACGGACCATATATCAGCATACTAGAGCATATTCCGCCTTATTCCATGTTCCATACCAGACTGGTACGACCCCACCAAACCATTATGACAGTAAGACAGAAAAACCCCAAATGACAATTTGCTGTCTCAAATTATGTCATCATCAACAATGTGTCAAATAATTCTATATAATCTTTCTTAATTTTTTACTATTTTTCACTGTTCTCCTTTTCCAACCTGTTTCTGTATCCCCTCTCTCTCTTTCTCTCTCTCTCTATATATATTATATACATCATTATGTACATCCCTACCTCTTTCCCTTACTCTCTATCTTCACCCATGTGTTTATTAGTTTATGGCAATGGTTTGAGGGCATAGGAGAGAAGGGAACAGGAGAGGAGGGGTGATTTGGGTGTTGGGATGAACGAATGCCTTTGTTTAGAATGTGAGAATGATCGACCTCTCTGCGCCCTCCTCCATCTCCTCTTTTTCTACTTCTCCCTACTCTCACCTCTTGCTGGTACAGTATCTTGCTGGAGAGTGGGGAATTCACCTTTCCGCCAAAAGTTTACTTCTCCATTTGAGGTTTTGTATTTGCATGAGTTCTTCAGCCAGTGCTTCTCTGTACTCCAAAGGCCCTGGACTGGAGTTGCTTTGGAAACATTTTCTTGACTTCAAGCTGTTTCCTAGTCTGTTTAAAATTAGTTTTTGAATTTTAGGCTTGAATTCAAAAAGAGGCATTTATTTGGGCTTGGATTCAGGAGCCCTAACATGGCAATGCTACAACCTTTGGTTTTCTATCTGTGTGTGATCAATGCAGGAGTTGCCACAATGTTTCTCACAGAACTTGATATAGAACATGAGATGGAAGAAGAACGTGATCATAATGCCCGGGAACCAAATAACACATATTCAGAAACTCTGGCAACACAGCCAACTGCCACTTACAATTCTCTAATTGACAAACATGCTACAGATCTGTCTCTGACAGACATACCTACCTCACAAGCCAGGGAAATGATTAGAGCTCTTATAGAGTTGGATGCAACTGCTGTCTTCACAAGTTCTTCCCCACGTGAGTAATTCTGTTAGCTTCTTCAGTTTTTTCTGAATGCTCTCTGCATAACTATGTTACAACTATATGTGCATTTTTGATACACATTTTTGAGTACTATGTTTGTTGATGGATTTTCTCAATGTAAATTTTTTAACTTCCTTAAAGCACATAATATCGAGCATGAAACAAAACACAAGCATGGACATCTAAGTAGAGATTCTAGAAACTCACCCACTTGCCACAAACATACCTATAATGGACACAAACGCCAAAGATGCATCTCAGACACAAAACACCTGCTACAGGAACATATAACAAATAAAGCTGTTACAGAAATAGACACGTCAGTAGTGGCCACAAGTTTTTGACAAGTTGGATTAGCTGCTCCCACAACATGCTCAGAAGGGTTGAGATCCAGTAACTGTGCTGACCACTCCACTATAGACATAATATCAGCTGATGATATGAACAATAAACAATTCTTTGAATTGGTTTTGCATATTTTGGAGCTGTCCTTTAGGTCATTGTTCTGTTGGATGTAGGATGATATTAGCCTTAAATCCGCCAGACACTATCTTGACCTTTTGAACTCTCAGGTGGTCATCCTTTATAGTGGAATGATGTCCTTTATACTGTAGATTTTCAAAACCCTTAACTAGAAGAAGGATGAATTAATAACATGTGTGAAGAGAAACAATCAACTAACTTTTTATTGAGAAACTATCATGGCAATTTACTATGTCTAGGATTGTAATTTAGGCTGGTAAGAAAGAAAACGTCTTTAGCACAATTAACAGTTTAATGAAGATTCACTTGCAAGGAGAGTCTGGTTCCCCAACACCCAGAGTGACAGGGAAGCATCTCTGGTAATTCCAAAGTTACGTGCCATACTAATAGCCTAGGGGTGTGTCAAGACGTGTGGCATTTGTAATTGACCTCAAACTTCTGAACGGTTGTGTATTTCTGAACGGTTGTGTATTCTGATGAGCTGAAACATTATGACCACTTACAGGTAAGCAAATAACATTGATCATCGCCTAACAAGGGCACATGTCAAGTCCTGGGGTCGATTAGATGGTAAACAAGCAGTTCTCATGGTGAATGTGTCGGATGCAGGAGGAATGGGCAGGAGTAAAGGTCTGAGCAACTTTGACAAGAGCAAAATTGTTATTGCCAGATGACTGGGTCAGAGCATTTCTGAAATGGAAAGGCTTGTGTGGTGTTCCTGGTTAGCAGTGATAAGTACCTCCAACAGTGGTCCAAGGATGGACAAACCACAAACACATTGCATTGCACCCTGCTGCGTATGGGGTTGCGTAGATTAAGACTGGTCAGAGTGCCCATTATGACCCCTGTACCGCCATCGAAAGCATTCGGCAACATGATTAAGAGTTCAAGGTGTTGCCCTGGTCTCGAAATTCCCATATGTGGCAGGTGCTGGACCAACCAGTCTGATCCACGGCGATTCCAACTCACAACTTACAGGACTTGAAGGATCTGCTGCTAATGTCTTGGTGCCAGATGCACCTCAGCACTCGGAGACCCTGCTCTATAATTTTACGTGGTCTGCCACTTTGTGGCTGAGTTGCTGTGTTTCCTAAACACTTTGACTTTGCAATACTACCACATGCGGTTGATCGTGGAATATCTAGAAGGGAGGACATTTCATGAACTGACCTGCAATGGGGGCATCCTATTACAGTACCACGCTCAAATTCAGTGAGCTTTTTAGAACGACTCATTCTTTCACAAATATTTGTAAAGGCAGACTGTATGGCTTGGTAGTGATGAGTTGCTTGACACTCATGTCTGATGTTGTTCCGATCTGTTCAACACACATGTTAACACATGATATTTAACAAGTGCTGGTTGTGTCAGACACCTGACCGTCCCAGCTTTTTGAAAACCAGGTGAAATACAAACAACTTTGAATGATTTGCATCCTTTTGTGGCAAGTAAGCGAATTTGTTGTCTAGTAATGAGGGAAATACACAATTTTTAACCGGCAGATGTCACTGGGGTAAATGTTTTGAGCATTGGGACTGAATAAAACACCTGAATTCAATGATTAAGAGGTGTGGCCAAATACTTTTGTCCATATAGTTTATATATCTTGCTTTCAGGCCTACATGATATCCTACCACCAAATGAGGAAGAAAACAATGATGTGAAAGAAAGGAAAGACCCGAGTCAAAAAACAGAGGAGAAGTGGAGAGTGCGGGATAAGAATATCAGTAAGAACAGAGAGATTGAAGCAAGAAGAGGAAAGAGAGGCACCACAGCAGAAAGGAGACATGCAGAAACTGTAGAGGGCACTGCATACAGAATGGTAGGTATGCTGAACTTTATAAGGCTAATGTCAATATTTCTCTGTTTTTCAGTTCCCCTTTATGTAACACTTTCTCATGCAGGCTGGTCTAGGGCGCCCCCTACCTGGCTGGAAGAAGCGTGGCATTAGTTGGGGAGCTAAACAGAACAGTGTTCTGCAGATAATATTGAATGGACTACACAATGATAAAACCAGGCTAATGGATGCAGAGAAAGCGGAAGAAGAGGATAAGGATGATTCTGAGGAGGATGAAGGGGAGGAAAATGAGGAAGAGGAGGGCGAGGAGGTACATCTTGAACTATTGTATTCTCACTATTTTACCTGAGCACATGAAGACAATTATGATGCAATTTTTGCATCTTGTTTATTATTAGGAGGAAGAGGAAGAGGAGGGAGAAGAGGCGACTATATCTCCCACCAATCAGACAGTAGCACAGACTAGCTTCACAGAGTCTCTTCCTGGAGCTTGTCAAACTCCTAATGGACAAATCCTCTGCAGGAATGTCGGAATGACTCACCTACCAATCATCACAAACCTGGGGGTCACAATACTAGACCTGGCAGGTGAGAGGATAGGTGGGGGTAATTGAACATGTGTTTTGTGAATGTTCATTCTGGAATATGTTTTTTTTTTCTTGTGTTTTGTTTCGGAATTTATACTAATTCTGTGTGTGTGCTTTGAACAGAAAACAACATAAGTATAATTACCTCACAAGGCTTCTCTGGTCTGCCCTATCTGGAGAGTATAGACCTGAGCAAAAACCAACTGGATGACAGCTCTCTCAGTCAACACATCTTCTTTGTAAGTATTAACAGCTATTTCATTCTATCCAAATGTAAAAGGGTTATATTTATTTTAGGACTGTGAATCGGAAAAAAAAAGGTGTAGTTAATCGCACAATTTGCTGTGCAATTTGCACAATTCTTTACATGTGGTAGAATCACTAAAATAAAGCAATAAACACAATGAACTACATTTCACAATACAACATATCTTGTGTAAATGTAAACAAAACAACAGAGTAGTCATTCCCATCATTTATATGCAGCAACATTATAAGAAACAAAGCTTTAAGGGTCCAATCCCAATGTCCCTCCTAAACCCAAAAGACCTGAGCCTTCACAGTCTTTATTGACATCACCTGGTAAGTGATTGAGTGCAAGAGGCTGCAAGGGCTCAAAATGCTATAAATAGGAATGGGCTATCACTATAGTAATGTTCTTGGATAAAATCAGATGAAAGTATATTTGGAACTACACACTGTTTAGGCTATATGAACATCAGTGAACTTTTTCTAAACATGCTGAAGTCAGAAATGTTTAGATTGAACGTGAAAATAAATTTGTTGAGTTAAGCCTACACTTTTACCTCGTTTAAATAATTGTTTTCATACGATTGAAGTATTTGCATACAATAAAATAAAAAATTAATTATAGTGGAGGAAAAAAGTATTTGATCCCCTGCTGATTTTGTATGTTTGCCCACTGACAAAGAAATTATCTGTCTAAAGTTTTTTTTGGTAGGTTTATTTGAACAGTGAGAGAAGCAATCAATCAGATACCAAACTCTCCATTATATCCAAGACCAGCGAGCTCTCCAAGGATGTCAGGGAAAAGATTGTAGACCTACACAAGGCTGGAATGGGTTACCAGACCATAGCCTGCAGCTTGGTGAGAAGTTTACAACAGTTGGTGCGATTATTCGCAAATAGAAATAAACACAAAATAACTGTCAATCTCCCTCGGTCTGGGGTTCCATGCAAGATCTCACCTTTTAGAGTTTCAATGATCATGGGAATGGTGAGGAATCAGCCCAGAACTACGCAAGAGGATCTTGCCAATAATCTAAATGCAGCTGGGAACATAGTCACCAATTGAAACCATTGATAACACTGCTCAAGAAAGCACATGTACAGGCCCGTCTGAAGATTTCAAATGAAAGTCTGAATGAGTCAGAGGAGAACTGGGTGAAGTGTTGTGGTCAGATCAGAGGAACAACTCCAGCGGATTTATTTCCTACGTTCTTGCTAACATCAGTGGAATTATTTTACTACCTCGTTTTACAAATAATTTCATTTGCATAAAAGGCTTTCTTTTAAGTTATATAATAGTCTGTGTAATAGATTGTGTTTGAGACCATCCGTTTTCCTGTAATAGTGCTGCTACAGAAATGTTTATAATGTCAAAACTTTATTTTGTGTTTACCCCAAAAAAACAACTGAATAACTTGATAAATCGGTTGACATTAAAATTGACAGGTTCTTTTGTTTGAACACAGTTGATTAATATAAAGGCAGAAAGGGAGAGTTTCAAGTATGTTTGTTTTGGTAATAAAATAATTGGAGGGCAAGATGCCAACGTGCAGGAGGCACAGCGCATGCTTTTGCCTCCCCCTCACCCTATGTGACTCCACAGTAACTCCGAGTCCAAACTTATATTAATTTTTTTTACCTTATACCCCTTACTGTGTTTTCTGTCATGCACCATAGCACCAAAGAAAATTCCTTGTATGTGTAAACCTACTTGGTAATAAAGCTGATTCTGGAAACATTATGCTTTGGGGGTGTTTTCTACTAAGGGGACAGGACAACTTCATCGCATCAAAGGGTCGATGGATGGGGCCATCTACTGTTAAATCTTGGGTGGGAACCTCCTTCCCTCAGCCATGGTCGTGAATGGGTATTCCAGCATGACAATAACCCAAAACACACAGCAAAGGCAACAAAGGAGTGGCTCAAGAAGAAGCACATTAAGATCTTTGAGTGGCCTAGCCAGTCCTAAAACCTTAATCCCATAGAAAATCTGTGGAGGGAGCTGAAGGTTTGAGTTGCCAAACGTCAGCCTCAAAACCATAATGTCTCTCACTGTATAAATAGACCTACCATTACAATTATAGACTGATAATTTTTTTGTCATTAGGCAATTGTACAAAATCAGCAGGGGATCAAATATTTTTTTTTACATTTGGAATGTGATAACAATGCTGAATAGTGGACCTATTCAGCATTAGCTATTAACCGTCGGACACCTAGCCCTCAGGAAGAAAGAACAAAAGGAGTTTTTCATTTTGCTGAACAAGATTTAAAGATCCTCGTCAGTAGATCCGAACATCCCATCACTAAATCACAATAGCTGTCACAACAGTAAGTGGTTAAAACCAAGGCTATAGTGTTTGTGATTCACGCAAAAAAGGTGCCTTGACTTTGGTTCCGTACAAGAAGCACCATCTACCAACCATTAAGAGTCAGTAAATATGTCCCTGTCTGTAGACTCATGGGCACATTTTTCCCAGAAGGCGCTTTAGGGGGGTAACAATGACTCAGCGCTTCTAGTATTAATTGCGTTAAATTATTTTTGCGCGTTAAACATTTCAAAATAATCGCAAAGATTAATGCGTTAACTCCCCCAGCCCTAATTTATTTAATTAAAATTTAATAAATAAATAACTTTTTAGCATTGACCTAGAAACAATTAGGGTTAAGTTCTTTGCTTAGAGATATAACAACCAATATTCACATCAATCTTTTTGTTACTTTTGAGACACTCTAATTGCTAAGTTATACTGTCCTCCCTGGGGTTAGGGATCTTTTCAGTCATCTGCTAAATGACTACATTATTATTACAAGACCAGTGCAGTCATGTATGAGTCACTGTACCCTCATAATAGCGGCTGGTAACTGGCTGACGGTAAATGAGCTGTTGACCACAGCACAGACACTGTCTGACCGAGTGCACTGGCTTTGTCTAAGGAAGTATGCACTGCGCGTGTCTTTATGTGCTGTGTACTTGCACACATTGAGAAAGCATACACATCTACAGCCAATGGGCTTGAATTGAAAAGATGTGATTATTTTAAGAAACAAATTATTTTGTTATATCCATTCACCGACTAATGACACAGTCCAGAGGAACATGGCTGGATTACTGGGAGAGTGACACAGGCCGCGGGTTTCACTGGGTACAGATCAGCCGGGCCCGACCAATACAGTCTCTAAATAAAGACTAGGGTCAAGCTACATTTCCAAAAACCACTGTAATTCATGTCTGTGCAAACTAGCCTTTTAAAAATGTTCTCTCTCTACTTCATGGTAGAATCTGACTCGACTGAGGAGGTTGAACCTAGATGGGAACCAATTGACACAGATCCCACCACTTCCGCCATCACTGGAGGAGCTCAAGATAAATGACAATAAGATCACTGGACTAGCCTTTTACAACTTCAAAGGTACAGTATTTGCATGTGTAAATTGTATTTTGAATAGCAACGACAAAGGAGTGGGCATGTTTCCCATAGGGAGCCAGTACAGTTCTGGAGGAGGATGTACGTTTAAATTACTCCAATATAAAATGTTAAGGTATAAGGTTGATCTGAACACGTATAGAAGACAAGCACTCTCTTTTTGAAACTGATCAGCACAAATATTTTCTCAGGTTTGTTCCACCTGTTGTCTCTGGAACTGGAAAAGAATGGTTTACAAGATGACAACGTGTCACCTTTCGCCTTCAAGCCACTGAGGATGGTCCAGAACCTTCGATTGGACAAGAACATGTTTCGCTCACTGCCCCCCGGCCTTCCCCAATCTCTAGAGGTCAGAATTTTATCATCAATCAGGTTCAGTGTAGCTTTGTTGGATCTGGTTCAGTGTGGTTATTGCAAAGCAGGGTTGCGGGTTTCATATCCATGTGCTGGCTAGTACAAACATGTATACATATGCATGCACACATTTCACATTACAAGTTCCTTTGAATTAGAGCATCTGCTGAATAACTTAAATGTACATATCTTCACCCAACAATCTTAACAATCTTCCGAAAGAGAGGATATGATTTTTTTTGTTGGTTTGTGTGTGTTTGTGTGTGTGTGTGTAGGAGCTGCGGTTGAGTCATAACCAGATACAGGATGTTCCAGAGGGGGTCCTAAATAAATTGGTCAAACTGAGAGTTCTGGACCTCAGTCACAATCTTCTCCATGAGACCACCATCGCAATCCGGGCCTGGGTCAAACTAGCGTGAGTCGAATCAATCCATGAATTTAACACTGGATATGAAATGTGTTGATTATAAACGCACTGTCTACAATTTGAGTCACTATCATACCTCAGATGGCCTGATGACGAGTGGTTTTGATAAAACAGGGCAAATATACTTGACATAGTGTGCAATATTAGTGGACAGGTTTCAGCTCAATAGCGGCCTGTTTACATAAAGTGGCCATTAATCACATAATGCATCCTAAAGAGTAATGTGTAAGAATGCCAAATCACCCTCACTCAAGGGTTCTCCATTTGTGTGTTCATCAAACTCTGCCATAATTGCAAGTGTGGCATAACTAAGGAGTAAATGTTTATCGGGCAAGTTAGAGCCCCTATAAAACTAGCCCCTTGAAAGGTAACATGAATTGCTTCCCAAATTAATTATGTTTCTTTATAAGGTTGAAATCTTGTAAAACAACAGAGAACATTTCCTTAAAGATTTTATGCTTGTGTGGTTTAGCCACCAAAGAAAGTATCTCCTGTACCCACATACTGGTGTGAGCATGGGCCACACCGATTCTTCTTCAACATCGGGCAACATGGGCAGCAGCCCAGGGCGACATCTTGCCGGGGGCGGCAGAAGGCACCCGCACAAAAAAATTGCAATGGTGGCATATGCTTTTTATTATATATTGTGATCTAGGCAGATTACTGCCTGGGAAAGTCTCTGGCTGGGGCTAATAAGGAAAGGTTCGCCGGAATACCAAAAACAGCTATCCTGGGGCATGGTTACAGGTTAACATGTATCAGTTCAGATAACGTTTGATTCCCAATAGTTCTTAAGGGCAGGGCACAGAGCATACATATGATTAAGGTCACATGGGGAGACTTAACATCTAAAACATTCATTGTTCACATTCAGATAGCCTCAACTTGAAATTAGCCCTATACATAACCTTAAATTAAATGAAGTCAAACCAAGCACAAGATGTAGAGGAGTGTACCCTGTTAAGTGCCTTATCCCACCACTTCTAACTTGGCCTTTCAAGCTTTGTTCACATGAGAGAAGCAGGAAGTAATTATGTTTTCTAGGTAGGCCTCCCAAAGGAGAGGTGTGAAGTAGATTCAGTCTCATCTGAAAAAAGATAATTATCAATGAAAGTAGAAATGAGGGCACAGAAGGCCACATCAGATGGAAGAGGAGAGTTAAACCTCCAACCGGGAGGAGAACAAGGTTGTTCTAACAAGACTTTGTCAAGGGCCAGGGGACTATGGTCAGATATTACTATGGATAAAGGTCACATTTTGAAGCAGTGCTAGGTCATTAAAAAAATTGTCAATACAAGTGAGAGTAATGCATATGAGAGAAGTACATTCTTGCCCAGTGGTTCAGGAACTTCCAAGGGTCTACACACCCATTCTCAGCCATAAAATCTGAAAAGGACATAGCCGGTTCAACAACACATTTCCGATTCCCACCAATAATTAACAGATTGGGGTTTAGAGTAGAGATTTTCCCCAACAACCCATTGGCAAATTCAATAACATCAACGTTGGGAGCGTATACATTGCCCAAATCTACTGGCATGTACAAGATGGCGCCCGTTACGACTACATACCTCCCATTACTGTCAGAATCCTCTGCAATTTTAAAGAGTGAATTATACCTGTTTTCCCCCCCAAAAAAGCCACAGAAAGTGCCTCCTGTAACCACAAACTGGTGTGAGCATGGCCCACATACTTTCAAGAGAATTTCATAAATGGTTTCATAATTCAAGTTGGAAAATGAATTGTTAGGAGTATTAGTATATGTTATGAGTATGTCAAAGAAGGCAGAGAAAGTAATATCACAGAAGCGACAAGAACATAAACACATATATACTAATATCCCTACCCCGACCAGACCCATCCCAAATGGAGACAGCAGGCCGATAACAATATGCATAATAATTTATTGCATTGGTAAAGTACTTTTCATGATAAGTGCATGAAAATGTAAATAAGTATCGTAAAATAATATTAAATAAATTAAATAACTATAAGATAAAATTATTCATGAATATGGCCAATTCTGTTATTTTTGCTGTAGACTGAAAACATTTGGGCTTGACATCAAAAGATGAATGTGAGACCAGCGATTTTTCAGCTTTTATTCCCAGGTATTCACATCTGGATCTGATGCCAAACTTAGAAAATAGCACCTCTTGTTCAAACCCACCCATTTTTTATGTGAGCAGAAATATTGGAACAGATAGACTTAAAATATATTTACGTGAATAAGACTGAATATTTAGTTTACTTATATTAATCCCTTGCTTTCAATAACTGCAGCAAGTCTGTGACCCATTGACAGCACCAAAGTGTTGCATTCTTCTTTTGTGATGCTTTCCCAAGCCATGACATTACCTCCACAGTGTTTCACAGATGAGCTTGTATTTTTGGAAACATGAGCAGATGCTTTCTTTCTCCAAACTTTAGGCTTTCCATCACTTTGGTAAGGTTCATCTTTGTCTCATCAGTCCATTATGCTTTGGCCCAGATTTTAATCTCTGTACTTTTTGGCAAATTCCAGTCTGGCCTTCATATTCTTCTTGCTAATGAGTGGTTTGCATCTTCTGGTGTAGCCATTGTACTTTTGTTCATGAAGTCTTCTGCAAACAGTAGATAGTGATACCTTCACTCCTGCTCTATGGAGGTTGTTGCTGACGTCACTAAGTTGTTTTAGGGTCTTTCTTTACAGCTTTCACAATGTTTCTGTCATCAACTGCTGATGTTTTTCTTGGTCTACCTGTTCAACGTCTGTTACTTAGTACACCAGTGGTTTCTTTCTTCTTCAGGAAATTCTGAATGGTTGTACTGGCTATGGCCAATGTTTGTGCAATGGCTCTGATTGATTTTCCATCTCAGATTCACAACTGATTGCTCTCTGGTTTTCATGTTGTTTTCACCTCTGAATGCAGTTTGCACAGGCAAAACAGCTCTCTGGTTTTCATGTTGTTTTCACCTCTGAATGCAGTTTGCACAGGCAAAACCTATCCTACCCAATCTGAACCTGAGCGTAGACATTCAGTGCTATTTATTGTTTGAATAATGTATGTAATAGGACACACCTGGGCAACAAAACACACCTGTCAGTCACGTTCCAATACCTGCTTGCACTACACAGACTTGACAGGTATCAAAATTTGTGTCTCATTTTCCGATTGCATTGCTATTGTTTTCTAGAAGGTTTCGTTGTAGTTTAGGAACTTTTTTGTGGCAAAAACATAGCCACACTGAACGCCGGTTACCTAGCCACTTACGTTACTCAAGATTTTGGCCCCCCTCGGTCCACCTCAGTATTCAAATCCACTTTCTTCATCTTATGTTCTCCACTTGTACTGATCCATTTAGGACTAGACGCTTAAAGCCATTTTCAGAGCCATGGCTATTAGGTCATACCTGTTCTCTCAGGCACATATGCTGAGAGGAAGCATGATAAGCTTTAGGTCTTCCTAGGAATTTTACAAGACTTCTTTTCAAAGCATCAGAGAGCTTTTAAAACTTGAAACCTTGTTTCCAACAACAGTCATAGACCATAGTTTTTTTTTTCAGTACTTTTAATTCTCTTATATATCCTATTGAGCCATCGTATTGTGCCATCACCTATTCCCTCTTGTCTTGTAAAAGACGTCTTTATGTCACACCTTGATTAGTTTCACCTGTTGTCTTGTCCCTGTTTTGTCACCAGGTGTTCCCAGTTCCCCATTAGCCCTCTGTGTTGTTAACACCTGATCTCTGTTTGTGCATTGCCAGTTTGCCTTGTACTTGTTACTTGTCGTTACTGACGGCCCTTATGTTTCCAATGTTCCTGCACTCATCTCGTAAGACTTCCCATGCTACAAACTATCGCCTGCCCAATTACATTTCAGTCTGCCGGTTTCCCCACAACAACTCTACAATGTACTGCCCATCGCCTGCCCGACTACCAACTCAGCCTGCCGTTTGCCTGTTCCCGACTTGAGCCCTTCCAGTGTATTGAACTCCTGGCTGCTTCGACTATCCTATATGCCTATTCCTCAATAAAACATGCAAACTGTTCCCCAGTCTTCCTGACATGCACTTAGGTCCACTATCAAAGCCTTGACATTTTATTTTACATTGTATTCTTATCCTGAACCTTACTTCAGGGTGGGTTCCAGCTTAAACATGCGGTAGTACAGCATCTTTTCAAAAAGGCATATCTGGATTCTAGTGTTCTCTCTAACTTCCTAGTTTTTCCTAGTCTTGAAGAAATACTTGAATGGTGTTTAATGATTTTATTTTTGATAATCATGGCATCCAGGAGAGCACCAAAACAGCGCTTTTAAGAGTTTTTAATTACTTAACTGTTGATTCAGGGAACTCTGATATTCTGGTGGTTTTAGACTTGACTGCTGCCTTTGACACCACAGAATCCGTGTGTAGGCATGAAAGGTACTGCCTTGAAATGGTTTCGGTTATACCTGACAGATGAGGAGTTTCTCAGTTCACCTAACTGGATATTCATTGTCCCGCTCACCTGTGGGGTCCCTCAAGGTTTCATTTTGTGCCCCATCCTCTTTTCACTGTATACTGTATGTTGCCCGAGGAAAACTAGAAGAAAATATTCTGTGCAACCACTGTTGGACAGCTTATATTACATCAAAACTTGGTTGGATTAAAACTTTCTCACTCTTAATGAAGGTAAAACAGAGATTGTTATATTTGGACGAGTTGACTTGTTGGGTGATCCTTTGGGTACTCTAGGCCCCTTAGCCTCTCACAGTCGATCTTTTGTTAAGAATCTTGGTGTTATTTTAGATAGCTCCTTAAGATTTTATAGGCAGGTTTAGTTCAGTTGTTAAAATCTTCAGACTTTTAGCAAAGGTTAAGGCCTTTTTCTCTCCTAACAATTTTGAGAAAGCTATCAATGCTTTTATTACGTCTCGGCTAGATTCTTTGTACCTGGGTGTAGCACAGTAATCTCTTCGTTGTCGGCAGCTAATACAAAATGCAGCTCCACCGGCTTCCTGTTCAGGCTTGATTTTAAGATTGTATTGCTTGCTTTCAAGATTTTAAATGGGTTGAACTGGGTTGAACTGGCTGAACTCTTACACCAACATAATCCTATTAGAGCTCTAAGGTCGACCAACCAGATGCTCTTGGATGTCACAAAATCCAGGCACAAAAATCGAGGTGACCGAGCTTTTGCAGTGGGTGCTCCCACCCTCTGGAACAGTTTACTTCCCCACATTCGAGCTGCGCAAATCCTACAAAACTTTTCGCTTTGTGTTTTAATCCCAGCTGACATTGATATCTGATTTCCTTTACTGTGCTGCTGTTTTTTTTATATTTGTTACACACTTTGTAATTGTTTATCTAGGTATTTGATATGTTTATCCTGTTCAGTGCTTTGTTCAACCCTGGTTGTTTAAATGTGCTATATAAATAAACTTGAATGTGGGTTTGCCCAGGAAGCCATACATGCTTTAACCACCACACTTTGGCAGAAGAGGGAGTAATGTTTAACAGAATCAGCACCTTAGATTTTCCGAGAAATCATCACTGTCCTGTCTGTGCTGCACAAGCACGTGTTTAAATTCCTGATGACAATTCAGATAGGCATATCTGTAATACACACAGCTCCACCCAATCGTCATTATTAGACAGCAAAAGACACAAACACACAAACTATTTCACTGTCACACACACACATACGGTATAGACAGACCGACACACACCACTCATATAGACTGTGATTGCTGACTCTGTGTACTTAGAAGAATAAATGATTGGGTGCGTGAGCTTGCATGCATGTAGCTCAGTCATGAAAATATTGTGAATTCCAGTGTTTTTTCTTAGCTCCCTGGGATCCTTGCAAACCTCAGGAAGAGGTTCAGGAAAAAAGATATACAGTCTGAGAGGCGAGTTAGAAAGTGTCTCTTTGTGAAAGTCACAAAGAGACACTTTAAAAAAGAGAAAAAAGGGCTAGGAAAGGGAGGAAATGGAGGTGAGGGAGGGCAGGAAAAAACTATGAGTGACTGTTAAGTATTGCAAGGTGTTCCATCATGCTGGAAAATACATTGTTCGTGGATGATTGGGAGAAGTTGCTCTAGGAGGATGGTCATCTTCTTGGAGAGATGTTTACTGCCCTGTGGCCCAGTCTCTGGTAGGGGATCATGCTCTGCGTCAGTATGTCACAGTACGTGTTGGCATTCATGGTTCCCTCAATGAACTGTAGCTCCCCAGTGCTGGCAGCACTCATGCAGCCCCAGACCATGACACTCCCACCACCATGCTTGACTGTAGGCAAGACACACTGGTTGCCGCAACAAACGCTTGACACCATCTGAACCAACGGAACTAAGTTCATCAGACCACAAGACATGGTTCCAGTAATTCATGTTCTTAGTCTGCTTAGTCTTCAGGAAACTGTTTGCGGCCTTTCTTGTGCATCATCTTGAGAAGAGGCTTCCTCCTGGGACAACACCCATGCAGACCGATTTGAGGCAGTGAGCGGCGTATGGTCTGAGCACTGACAGGGTGACCCCCCACCCCTTCAACCTCTGCAGGAATGCTGGGAGCACTCATATGTCTGTTTCCCAAAGCCAACCTATGGATATGACGCTAAGCACGTGCACTCAACTTCTTTGGTCGACCATGGCAAGGCCTGTTCTGAGTGGACCCTTTCCTGTTAAACAGCTGTATGGTCTTGGCTACCGTGCTGCAGTTCAGTTTCAGGGTCTTGGCAATTTTCTTATAGCCTAGGCCATCTTCATGTAGAGCAACAATTATTTTCTTCAGATCCTCAGAGAGTTCTTTGCCATGAGCTGCCATGTTGAACGTCCAGTGACCAGTATGAGTGTGAGAGCAATGACACAAAATTTAACCCACCTGCTCCCCATTCACACCTGAGACCTTGTAACACTAATGAGTCACATGACACTGGGGAGGGAAAATAGCTAATTGGGCCCAATTCAGAAACTTTTTCTCCATTTCTGTTGACTTTCTCTCTCGATCTCTGTCTCTGCCTCTCTCTGAAGTAAAATGCTAAAACCTCCTTTATAACTACTACTATGTATTTGTGATGTCTGTAATATGCAGTGTTTGCTATGTAACCAGGTCCCTGTAGTACAGCATACTGTAGCGACCCGCACAGGCAGCTGGGGGTTCTAGGTTAGACTGTTACCTGTGTGTCTGTCAAACAGCTGTCTGCCAATCCCCAGGATGCCTGGTAGGTGCGAAGGCCGTGCATCCTGGTGATTGGCAGAGAGCCTTGGTGGGGGGTTGGCCAGGGGAATAGTTGGGGTGATGAGCCCAGGTTGGGTTTGGCGCTCTTTGTCTTGCCCGGGGTTGTTCATGTTAGCAGGTTTAACGTTAACGTGTTGGTTGTATTTTGTTTGGCGTGGGCTACGGCCAGACAGTAGCCGGTGTTAGGTAAGAATTAAATGTTGGTTCTATTTCATCCCCTGTCTGGACAATTGATCCTTTCCGCGTAGCCAGGTCATTACAATACTATTATCTCAGCATAAATCCTGTGGCATTGAAAGCTGTGAAAATTATTGTTTATCCTCAAGGGCACAAATGTCTTTGCTTGCTTTCATCTTCACCCAAAAACACACGTTATCTTTAATGTTCTCACACACACAAACACAAACACGCAAATGCACACATGCATGCACAGGTACACTTGTATACCTCAGCAACTCCCAGTGGGCATGGGAGAGTCACAGATCTGAAATCGCATCCTATGAAGCGCATTCAGCCAAGCATTCTGCTTTCAGAATCACAATGCTCACTCATCCAGCAAGTCATCCAGAACCAACGCACTTGGAGGGGACGGCTGCTCCTGCAAACAACCACAATTAGTTTGCAGGTATCTGACCTGTCTAATGGAGTTGCCAAAATATGATTTGCATTTTCTGTAAAAACTATGACCAGTTTTTATAGCTGCAGGCTGAATAAAAGTGTCTGAAGAGTATGTGTTCAACATTCAGAGAGCTAATCAGAGGAGTATAGTTGCTCATCATTTTCCACCAAACCTTGCTTGTGTGTTTACCTAACACGTTATGTTAGAAATGTTTATTTCATGTTTGATTGTGTGATCCTGTGTTCTTCTGTATGAAATGTAATGTTTGTCACTGTAATTCCAAAAGGGAAGTCAATGTCATGTTGGACATCTGATTATTATATTTGATTAGTTAGGTGTGAGAAATTAACTTTTGTTGCTCTCTGTTACTGGCTAAATTTGCCAGTCAGTTGCCACATATTATGGTTATTGGTGCTGTCCTTGTCACAACTCAGGGAGTGGACCCAAGTGCAGACGATGACGGGTGGATATGACAGGGGTCCCGAAGGCTGAACAGCAGGCTGGGGTAATCGTAGTCGGGCAGGCAGAGGTTCGGTACACGGGCAGACTCGGTTGTAGTACAGACGGACGGTAGACGGGAGCAATGGTCGAGATGGCAGGCAGAAGTTCGGTACACGGGCAGACTCGGTA